>CM025659.2:715714-750826 GCA_014621495.2 Entosphenus tridentatus
CTCTACCCCCCCTCGCCTCCGCCCCCACCCCCTCACCTCGGCCCCCACCCCCTCACCACCACCACCACCCCCGCAATCAAACTTGATTTGGAGATTTCGTGACTGCAGGGATTACTCTTTGGTTCTTTTGGTAAAGTCGCGTAGAAAGACAAATAAATTAAAGAATAGCATACTACGTTTCGATTGCAAAACAAGCAATCATCATCAGGTGTTGCATTGCATTACATTTCCAAATTTTACTAAGTTTGTTTGATTAAGTTAGTTTCTCTCTCTGTGTGTCCTCATGTTGTCGCTCTATTATTATTCCCTGCAGTCACCAAAGCTCCAAATCTCTCATTGACGTGCTAATTCCTCTACCCCCCCCCCCCACTCTCTGTTAAAGGCATCGACACAGAGGCGTTGTTTCTGTGTTCCTCTCTCTCTCTCTGTGTCTCTGTGTTGTCTCTCTGCTTGTGTGTGTGTGTCTGTGTGTCTCTGTGTTGTGTGTCTCTCTCTGCATGTCTCGGTGTTGTCTCTCTCTGCTTGTCTGTCTGTGTGTCTCTGTGTTATCTCTCTCTGCTTGTGTGTCTCTGTGTCTCTCTCTCTGTCTCTGTGTGAGTCTCTCTCTCTGCTTGTGTGTCTGTCTGTGTGTGTCTCTCTCTGTGTGTCTCTGTGTGTGTCTCTCTCTCTGCTTGTGTGTCTGTCTGTGTGTCTCCGTGTGTCTGTTTTGTCTCTCTCTCAAATTTAGCAAACTTTGGAAGAACGTAATCAACCAGGTGGGGTGTTGGCTGTTGTGTTGGCCGACTCTGTGTTGTATTGCATTGCATTTCATTTCTAAGTTTACTAGGTTTTTTCTCTTTCATTTGTACCTGATGATGATTGTTTGTGTTGCAATCGAAACGTCGTATGCTATTTTTTTCTTTCTACGTGACTTTACCGAAAGAACCAAAGAGTGATGCTGTCTCCAATATTAGTTCCGCAGCACTCCCACGTGAACCCGTCTGGATTGTCCGCCCACCCCAACATCGCCCGCAATCAAGTTGGAGCGGGGCGGTGCAGGGAGGAGAAGCTCAGCACCGACCTCAGCGAGCATTGAAACCGCGCGCGCACTAAAATAGACCCGTGCGCTAGGCAAGTAGTAAATAAATAACGAGTAGAGAAATCGTGTTTTTTTTGTTATTTAAAAAGTACGGGAAGGCGAGGCTGAATATAGGTGCGTCTTGCACATCACTGAGCCTTAGGTGCGACGACCAGCGAGGGTAAATATATGCATGCGCATCACAATGGATATGTTAATCTGAGAATATGCAGTACTTCTCTTATGGGTTGGATTAGTCACAGTTAATCAACATGCAGTGGAACGCTAATTGTGTTCAGTTTTAAGCACGTTTTGCTACGTACGGTGCAAAAGGAGTTCAACATACAGTACGTAAATTATGTTTATCTCAGAATATGCGCTACATATTAGCGGTCGGATTAGTCAAAATTGATACGAAGGCTTTTGCGATCAACATCCTTGCCAGCAAGGACATTCAATTGATATTGATGGTTTGTGTAAAACGAATTTTAACTGGCCAAGATTAATTAGAGAATCGATTTAAACTGAGAGAAATATAAATAATTGCAACCGTTCTGATTGCTACAAGCTCAGTACTGCTTATTATCAAGTAATACACCGTTTAATTGCATGTCTATCCAGGTTATCATACGTTGATCAACTGTAACTAATCCGACTGGTAATATTTGTACTGCACATGCTCAGACTAACATAATGTATGCGTGTATGGTGGACAACAAACGAAACACAAAAAGCATTCCAGTATATGTTGATTAACTGTGACGACACCTTGGTGGTCTGGGCGCACGGAAAAGATACACTGAACGCATTTCAAAATCATCTCAACTCGCAAAACCCATCCATCCAGTTCACCATGGAAGTGGAAGCTGACAGAACTCTACCATTTCTGGATATTCTGCTCGGACGGGGTAGACCTTTTAAAATCACACACAATGTTTACCGAAAGAAAACGCATACTGACGCCTATCTGAATGCAGAGTCACACCATCACCCCGCACAGGAATCTGCTCTTATCAAGATGCTCATTCATCGAGCCAAGATAGTGTCAGATGGTGACAGTCTGAGAAGTGAACGGTTACAATGATGCACAAATCAACAGGGCACCGAATACCAAAACCAAATCAAATAACAAGAGCATTGAAACTGACCAAGTAATTAAAAAGATCAAAATACCGTACATTGCGGGAGTAACTGATAAACTAGACAGACGTTTGGAAAAACAAAACATCCGAGTCAGATTTGGCACGGTACATAAAATACATAAATTAATATCTGGTACAAAATATGTATTACCGAAGTTAACAGAAGGTGTGTACAGGATTAGCTGCACGTGTGGTAAATGTTACGTTGGGCAAACAGCACGAGACTAAAAGAACATCAGAGAAATATAAAATAATCCCAAATACAACTGTCAGCAGTAGCAGAACACGCGTGCCAACAAGGACACTTAATTGATTTTGATAATGTTGAAGTTTTGTGCAAAACTAACTACTACTGGCCAAGACTAATTAGAGAATCTATCGAAATTGAAATACATCAAATTAACTTTAACCGTTCGGATAGCCTTAGTGCTGTGTGGAAGCGAATAATCAAATAATACATTATTTAAAAGTATGCATACGAATCGCAGCGTACTTCAATAGGGATTACCGTTAGTAGGGCTATTTGAATAAACACAACAGACAGGAAGGACACGTTCAAAGGGCTCGCATAATGCACATGTATAATGTACGTTGCCTCGGTAATCCCCCCCCCCCTCCACATTGTGCAAGAGTGCAACCGCGTGGTCACCACATCGACGCCTCTATATAAGGAACAAAACAGTTAAAGTTCTCTACAAATCTTGCTGTCGCCTGATGAAGCTAGTTGTAATTACTGGCGAAACGTCGTACTCCGATTGTAAATGTTGTGGCTTGGCTCTCCAACACACCGCTGTGCTGTACTAGTATACTACACTACTATACACTACACTATACACTAGTGCTGTACTAGTGGCGAATTGTCACGTTCTGGTTACGTGACAACCCTTACTAGTTGGCTGTGTCGGGTGGTGTCGGGTTTTAGCGACACATTTATATATTTACGTGATTTAACCCAAAAACCTCTATTTACATTATTAAGATTATTATGCGTTAACTTAGGAAGGAACCACTCAGACTCTTCTGTGTGAAGCAACTTTAATATCTAAAAACACTAATATGCGAACACACTTATGATCGGAATTGTCAACACGGTACTCCTGAAGATGTCCTACTCATTGATCCATACAATTAACCCTCAATGGTTACGTTTGTTAAAACTGAGCAACAGAACAATCGGCTAATTTCTCAGAGTAGCGCGACAATTAACGGCGATAGGGAAAGTCCTTAAAACAATAAATATGACAATATTCCTACGAACAGTGATAAAGAGGCATGTACCCAAGGCACAAGTAAACATCAATGAATTCGTTGGTAAGATTATGTAATTAAGAAATGTCCCGCAACAATAGTATATGTGCGAATGTATGTTTAGCTAACAGATGCTTATCAATTGGCTACTGGGGCTTCAATGAGAACAATAGGCTACCCCTAAGAGTAGCGCTACCACACACGAGATAGTCGGATACTTATGTCTCGTGTGTCATCAATGGGTGCATTGGTAAGATTATGCAATTAGTGTGTGGCAGTGTGCCTGTTTCCATAACAGTGGGGAGCGGTAGTGTAGTGGTTAGCGCTACGCTGCGCTACGAACCTGGCGACCCGGGATCAATTCCCGCTCACGGCCAACACCGGTGACGATGATCTGAACCGGTCCTGGGCCTCCCCTAGGTCGACTCAGCCTCAAATGAGTACCTGGTGCGGTGTGTAAATATCGCCACTGGGGAGACAAAGGCGGTCGGGCGTGGTGTTGGCCACCCACCCCCTCGTGTACTGTTCCAGCCTCCATAGGTGCTCGCTAACAGCACTTGCCCCCACAGTCCATGAAGGCTATACGGGGGATCTTTGTCTTTGTTTCCCTAACAGATGCTAATAATTGGCTAATGGGACGTAAATTAATTCGCGGCCAAGATTCTGTGATCAAAAGAAAAATCTCAACACAATAGTGTTCCTGTGAGTGTGTAGATTCGTAACATAGATGCTTATAAATGTTTAGTGTGTCATCAATACATTAATTGGTAAGGTTATACAATTAACGAAAAGGAATGACTAAAATACTTCTAAACAACCGTATTCATGCAACTCAATGGACAGAATAATTAATGCTTTTGACGATCAGCTAATAGTTAACGCACCACCTTGCGACGGCCACCCTTTTCGAAACACAAAGATAACTTTTGGAGCCATCTTATTCGTCCCGATATGCGCGTTATGTGTGTGTGCGTTGTCTTCTTGCTAACTCTTGAGCCAGCGGAAGCCGAGGTGCCGCGTTGCTTGTCACTAAAATACCTCGCACGTGGTTGGGGCGATGGGGTTGGTGCGCGCGTGCGTCCAACACCCGACGCTCTTTATCTTGGCCGCGCCAGGCTCTCTCGTCACTGCTGCTGGGGTGGTTGTCGGTACGATGCCCGCCGTCGGCGGTGTCTGTGCGCGATGATCCCGTCGTCAGCGAGCGCTCGCAGTTCGCCCGCTCCTCGCCATGCGTCACCCCCCTTGACACGAGGCAAGGTTGCTGCTTGCCACCTTTGCCGAGTGCGCTCCGCTTCCAACTTCGCACGCTCCGTGGTTCGTCGTTAGCCGCTGCGCTGCGGCTGGACCTGCGAGTAACCGCTGGCTTGCAAGATGCTCGCTTGGTGGTCCCCGCCCTTTCCTCGAGGAGGGCTCCTGCTGTGAGCTGCTTGTCCGCTGGCTGGCTCAGTGGAGAATCAACTTTAAGCGATACCGTCAGCACTGAGCTCAGCACTTAATAATGATACATAGCCCCTCTTCTCTGTAAGGCTTCGGCACCCACGGTTGATTGTGGGACCCACCCCCAGAGCTTCTTCGTTATATTTTAAAATCTCCCACCTCGGCTCGCCTTCTCACAAAGGACCAGGATTCCTTTGATTTCGCTCTCAGCCTGTGTGAACAGCTCTGCAGTTGCCCCTCAGAGTGTTTGACTGGTTTTGCAACTTCCTGCCATAAAAATCATCTGGAAGCGGTGGGGGAGGGGTCAGAGGAAGGTTCCTTTGGGCCCTTTTGTCCGGCTGTCTTTATTATCGCCATGTGTCCATTCACCTTCTGGGCAGCGTCCCCCCTCTTCCATCACGGGTGGAGGTGTTACGGTTTTTTTCACCTCAAACTCTCAAAGAGGGGCGCTGTGGCATTTGAAGTCGTGACCTATTGTGCACGTTGATAAAAATAAAATGATTTTACACCTCTGATAGCTTGGTACCGTACCACTTTCCGCAGTTTGGACTCTGCAAGCAACTCAGAGTACGTTCTGAGCAGAGTTTACAGCACTCACGTCGTGGTTTGGAATCCTTGCATATCTCCATATTTATAAAAGGCAAAGTTGTGAATATGTGTGTCTGTATCAAAATGTTTAGCGTACTTCCCGACATGCAACAAACTGGAAATTTGCCATGTGGGTACTTCTCAGACTGTACACCATGCAACCATTATAAAAATAAACTTGTGTTTTTTTTTTGGGGGGGGGGGGGAGCTCAATAATGCAGAGATTTTTTGCACAAGTGAGCTGTGACGTCAAATCTGTCACATGACCCGCGCACGTGGAAGCGTCACGCATTGTAGTGTAGTGGTTAGCGCGCCGCGCTACGAACCCGGCGACCCGAGTTCGATTCCCGCTCACGGCCACCACCGGTGACGATTATTTGAACCGGTCCTGGGCCTCCCCTAGGTCGACTCAGCCTCAAACGAGTAATTTGTGTGGTGTGTGAAAATCGCCACTGGGGAGACAAAGGCGGCCGAGCGTGGTGAATTCAAGTCCCGGGCGAAGCCGGGTAGTAAAGCTAGTCTATATATAAAGGGAAATTTGTGAATGTGTGTCTGTTCGACATAGGTAGTTTTCAGACTGTACACAATGCAAAAAGTATTCAAATAGACTTTTATATTTGGCGAGGGGGGCAATAATGGCTATATCTATATACAGTATATAAAAGGAAAATTTATGAATGTGTATCTGTCCGAAGTGTTTAGCATACTTCCCGACATGCAACAAACTTGAAATTTGGCATGTGGGTAGCTGTACACAATGCAAAAAGTATTTGGGGGGGGGGGGGGGATGACCATGCAGTGTGGCGTCAACCCGCATACAGGACTGGCGAGAATCGATATCTGGTGAGCGTTTGTGGAATCGATTAAACGGGAATAGGCCGATTCTAAAGAAATCTACAACTTTCGATTCCTATGCGCGATTTAAAGAATCGAATCTTGGCGCGCGAGCGTAAATTTTCCACCGTGCGTTGGGTTTTATTTTTAATTAATGAGGTAATGATCAACGTTTTATTTTCATTTGTTTATGTTATTTTTTTAAGTTGAGAAGTTTTAAATATAGCTTCCCCTGGGCAACGACGGGTACTTCCCGCTAGTGTTGTATATGTGCCTTAAAAAAAATCTATTAAGAATTATTCTGCCAATTTATTTATCTTTTTTATTGATCTGGATGTAGCGTGGGGGTGTGGAGGGGGGTCACACCTCACCCCGTTGCCTCGCCACACAAGAATGCAGCTGGAGATAATCCATAAAAAATTAACCCGTAAAAACAAAGTTTTTCACTATAAATCCTTTATATGCGTGGCATCGGTTTTATTTTATTATTCATTTCTGTTTTTCTTGAGTAAGAGTTTCATTTTTATCACATTGGTATTTTAAATTAAATATGAAAAAAATAATTTCCTAAAAAGTGGAAAATTTTGGAAATAAATTTTCACGAACAAAAAATTGTCACGCACAACGAGTCTGTGTGCAAAATGTCAGCTCGATTGGATCACAGGAAGTGGGTTAAAAACGACCGAAAGATTTTCACGGTCGTAAGCGCGCAAGCAAGTGAACTTAATATAAAGGATTTAAAATGGGAGGTTAAGGAGACTGAGAAATCTCCACGGGGCAAAGGCCATAAGACACGGACCTCCACGGACGTTTTGGACACTGAGGAATTTCCCAACCAAATCCCCCAGACTTGTTGGTGCCTGGAGAAGCAGCCTTGTCGTCACATCGAAACTTCCTGACAGTCTTTATGTCGGGGTCGCTGGCCCCCGAGATCCCTCCCTGGGGAGTGCTGACCGCCGGGATACCATTATTACTCGACCCCTCGCTGCTAGGCGAACCGCCGCTGGGTTCCTCACCCATGGGGTGGGAGCCGTCGCTCGAAGATTCCCCTCCAAACGCGGGTCCGCGTGATAGGCATGGTTAGTTGCCGAGTGATATAACGTCCCCTTCAAACAAACGCGATACCTCCCCTTTTATATTACGCACCTGTATCATACACGTAGTGAACGTACGCGCACACACACACACCGCTCCGCGCGGCACTCACTCAACACCGACTACTCACGTTATGATCGCGCACCTGTGGTACGCCGATTACGCACGCCGCGAGCTTACGCATACACAGTACCGCGCACTCCAAACGCAACCCCTTCCCTCGCGCCGCTCTGCGCAGCGCTCACACGTGGCGAGCAAATGTATACTCAGCACCTGTGGGGGTCGCTGGCCCCCCGAGATCCCTCCCTCAATAGCGCTGACGGCCGGGACAACATTATTACTCGACCCCTCGCTGCTGGGTGAACCGCTGCTGGGTTCCTCACCCATGGGGTGGGAGCCGTCGCTCGAGGATTCCCCTCCACCTCGGGTCCGCGTGGTAGGCATGGTCAGTTACCGAGTAGTATTACGTCCCCTTCACACTATCAGGATACCTCCCCTTCTTAATCGCGCACCTGTATCCTACACGTAGCGAACGTACGCACACCCGCACACACAGCTCTGCGCGGCACTCGTCTCAATACTGACCACTCACGTTATGATCGCGCACCTGTATCATACACGTAGCGAACGTACGCACACCCACACACACCCCCGCAGCTCCGTGCACTCCAAACGCGACTCCCACGAGGCGAGCTGCTGTATACACAGCACCACACGCGTTCACACTTCTCAGCGAGATCACACGAGGCCACGATCAGCTATTCATGATTTATTGTCTGCTACCTGGGACTTGTGGTTAAGTCAGTATGAATCGACGAGGCTGGCCTACGCTGATACCTTTATGCCTATTCCCGATTTATCTGCTTACGATACTATTTCACCTTGCTACTCACAGTTCGAAGTATTCGGCGTTCTGTGGCTTTTCCTCGATGCTCGTCTGGACACGTCGCGCGGACGTCCGGAGGGCAGAGCTGGGAGCCGTCTTGAACGCGGGCCTCTTGGAGTGAGATCCCTCTGCCTCGTTACGTTCGCTTTTTTATCCTATCTTTCCCGTCCCAGGCGCCGCCTCCCCTGCCCTCTCCCTCCGCTTTCCCTCCTCCGGCGTTTATGCGCGGCGCATATCATAATCAGTTCCATTCTCATGCCTCGCCATCACAATGGGTGGTCGGCTTGACTGCGCCGGTGCATGATGCCTTTGTTATGCCAATTATGCCGCGGCGTCCATCACAAAGGCTCGCCGTGGGAATTTGTGCACAGGCTCCCCGCGTGTCTCCGCCCCTCTGATTATTCGTAATTTCAGCTTTATCCTTTAACTTCCCTAATTTCCCTAATAATGGTGCCTGCGCGCTTGAGCCCATTTTATCCTAATCACCAGCGACTACGCGCAAGAGCCCCTGTTGTCATGCTAATTATGCCGTCCCGTCCCTCTCCTGCCTGCCTCGTCGATGCGTGCGTGGGTGTGGGGGGTGCGTTTCAACCGCAGTGGCCGAGTGGCCCCTCGCTGCGACCATGCAATCTTAATGCCGGTCGCAGCACCGTGAAGTAGCATCGGGGGAGGTCGTCCAATTCCCTGGTCGCTGGAAACCGTGAAAGTTATCCCGATAAGGGCTTCTCGGATTAAAACCGGTCGGCCAGGTGACTTCCCCTCGGAGCTCTATGGAAGGGGGAAATGCGTGCGGGTGTGTTTATGTGAGGTGAGGTGGGGGGACGCGGGGGTCGGCTCCGTCACTTGGTGGTGGCGAGGTCGGGGATGGGGCGCCCGCCGAGCGGCTTCGTGGCGGCGGCATCACACCACACGCGTTCACACTTCTCAGCGAGATCACACGAGGCCACGATTAGCTATTAATGATTTATTAGCCTGTGAATTGTTGTTAAATCAGTGTGCATCGACGAGGCTTGCCTACTCTGATACCCCTGGGTCTATTCTCTATTTATCTGCTTACGAAATGCTTTTACCTCCTTACTCACGGTTTGAGGCACTCGACGTTCCGTGGGTTTTCCTCGCTGCTTGCCTCGACACGTCTCACGGACGTCCGGAGGGCAGAGCTGGGAGCCGTCTTGAACAATGGCTTCTTGGAGTAAGAGAGAGCCTCTGCCTCGTTACGTTCGCTTTTTATCCTATCTCCCCGTCCCCGCATCGCGTAGAACGGTCGTCGGGGTTCGGGCGTTGGTTTGTTGGGTTGCGCCGCGTTCGAGAGGCCGCTCTGACCAGGTCAATGGTCCGAGCTAGCCCACAGGATTGTTGCTGCGTCGGCTGGTTCGTCCGTCATTACGGGTCACATAGATGGTGTTGAGGTTCGCGTCCTGGTCGATACGGGGGCATTGGCGACGATCATGTCCGACCTTATTTATAACATTCTAACCGTTCAATGTCGGTCCTTGCAACCGGTCGACATTCCATGCTTCACAGCTAATGGGGGTTCGCTTGGCATAATTGGCCAGATTCGGGCACAGATTTGTATCGGTGACATCAAACTATCCGGGCCGATTTTAGTCTCATCCTCTCTCACAGTTCCGTGCTTGTTACGAACGGACTTTTTGGCTAAGATGCCAATCCAAATCCTTATTGACCTGGGATGCATTGAGCTCCCTTCGGGCCGACAAATGACATTCCTGCCCTCCCCTACTACATTGCGGACAGCCTGTACGATGGTGCAGGCACTCGTTACTCAGACAGTACGTGTGCCACCAGCCGCACAAATGCTCGTGCCTCTCCGGTTGCATAAACCCTTTGCCACGGGTGTTTCGGATCATGGTGTCCTGTTGGGCCCGTCTAATGGTTGGACCTCGTAGCTGCACAGACGTTGGTGAGCGGTAGCGGAGAGCCCTTCATCATGGTCCTGAATGTTGGATCGCGAACAGCCGTGGTTCCCAAAGGGACCGTACTCGCTCACGCGACGCCGGCACCCTTGGAGGAACCGGTCATAGGGCACGTGAGTGCTACTCCTACCACGCAGTGACGCTCGGTCCATGATGATGGTTGGCTTGACTCACTTTGAGCTGGATCCAATGACCTGTCTGATCCACAACGCGCCGAATTACGCGCTCGTTTGCTTGAATTTTCCGATGTCTTTAGCGAACACAAGTACGATATTGGGTGTACTAACTTGATGCGTCACCACATTGACACTGGTGACGCCGCTCCAATCCGCCAAAATCCGTTTCGATTGAGTCCTGCCGAAAATGATCATGTCAAATTGGCCGTTGATGACATGTTGGCTGCAGATATAATCTCCTCTACCACCAGCCCATGGGGAGCCCCCATAGTGCTCGTGAAGAAGCACGATGCGATTTTGTGTGGACTTCCGTCTGAGTAAAATTTTGGTGGCCGATGTTTACCCGCTTCTTAGAATGAATGAGTCGCTGGACGCTCTAGCAGGGGCGCGCTTCTTTTCCACTTTAGACCTGCTATCCGGGTTCTGGCAGCTTCCTCTTGATGCGGAATCAAGACCAAAGACCGCTTTCCGTACGCCGCAGGGCCTGTTCCATTTCAAACGGTTGCCCATGGGCCTCCACTCGGCTCATGCGACGTTCCAGCGGTTAATGGAATTGGTCCTCGCTGGCCTCCAGTGGTACGCCTGTTTAATTTACTTGGACGATGTCATAAATTTTACCAGAACGTTCGAGGAACACCTCGTACGGTTGCGCGCTGTTTTTTTGATGATGTGGTCTGCTAAGTTGAAATTTAAGCCGCAGAAATGCCACCTTCTTTGGGAGTTTGTGCACTACTTGGGCCACATCGTCAGCCGATCGGGTATCTCCATGGACCCCGCTAAAACGCAAAGCGTCAGTTCTTGGTCGACTTCTGTGGGTGAGGTCCGGAGTTTCATTGGGTTTGCATCGTATTGTTGGCGGTTCGTCGCCGACTTCGCCACCATTGCCAAACCCTTGCATGCCTTGACGGGGAAGCGGGTGCGGTTTCATTGGAGTTAGGAGGAGGAGGCTGCTTTCCGCTCCCTTCGCTATGCCCTGGTAGGTGCTCCGCTTCTGAGCTACCCTGATTTCTCCGAATCTTTCATGCTCGATACGGACGCTAGTAACACCAGCATTGGCGGAGTGCTCTCGCAGGTCATCGGGGGTCTTGAACGCGTTGTGGCTTACGACAGCAGAGTTTTGTCCCCGGCAGAGCAGCGCTACTGCGTCACCCACTGAAAGCTATTGGCCATCGTTTTTTTTACAACAATATCGCCCTTACCTGTACTGGCCGGAATTTCACCGTCCATACAGACCACGCGGTGCTGCAATATGCCCTGCTTGTTGACCATCCATCTGGACAATTGTCCCGATGGCTTCAGGTCCTCCAGAATTTCCAATTTACAACCGTAAGGGCATTCGCCACACGAACGCGTATGCCTTGTCACGTCTGCCACCGGATCAGGAGTGTGCCTGTTTCCTCGGATTGGTCCGTTGTAAACAGCCGGGTGATGCGGCCGCCCCAGCTCTTGTTGCCGCCACAGAGATGCCGCCCCCTGAGGTCCCTACCAAGCCGGAGGCGAGAGACTCAATGCTTGGTCTGTCCATCATGGAATGGGGCCGCCTCCAGTTGGAGGACGCATCCCTCCGTGCGTTGCATCGCCAGACGGGAGGGTCTGCTGAGGGTGTGCGTGGTGTTGACTCCTTGGTTTTGTGAGGCGGCCTCCTCATGAAATGGGACGGTAGGGCCCTCCGTTACAGGATCGTTGTGCCCTCTGCTCTGTGGGGTAAGGTCGTTCTGGCCGCACATGAGCGACTCCTGCACCTCGGAGTCCATGCTCCAGCTTGATTTCTTCTGGCTGTGCATGGCAAAGGATGTGGCTAACCCCCTTATGGGTTGCATGAGCCAGTACCGTACCAACAGGGACCAAAACCCCTTCTGGACCACTATTTAGAACCTGTAAAAATGGGGCCTGTCTGGACGATCGTTTTAGTGCCGACAAGAGAGAGATCCTTGGTAGCGGTGTTGAAGGGGGTCAAGAGTATTCCCGCCACTGTATCGGCACCGCAGAATCCTTTTCGATACCACAATGGAACGAGCATCTGGGACCTCGGAGGGATTTCGACTGTGACATCCGCCAGCGCCTGAACGGCAGCGCACGGTGGCGAACGACAGAGTGGGGATGGCAGAAAAAACTTTTTACGTACTGCGGGCAACTCAAGACACCCTTGATCGATAAGGATTTAACAGGCATTCTCCTGAGAAAATCAGTGCCCAACAAACAGGGCACCGCCAAGGATCTGGAGATCAATACCAGCCCTGACGCAGTGACAGTTCCAATGGCAATATTGGGCATCCACCTGATCGATGATGCCCATACTTCCTCCGTTTGCAGCCATGCACGCGTCAAAAGCCGTCTGGACCCGTGAAACAGGGATCGATAGGAGCTGGAAAATCACACTGGAGATAATAGTGGCGGATGCACCAGTGTCCACCAAAATCCGGACATCTACCCCCTGTATGGAACCAGGCACCGTCGAAGATCCCGCCGCTGCAGCAATGACGCGACGTGCTAGCTTTCTCCATTACGTTATCGAGAGTGGCCAATCCCCAAGAACAGTATGGGATTCACGATGCGGTGAATTTTTACGCGCGTCAAGTGATGCTTAAGGTGATGATTTAGGCCGGGTGTCTGATGTGTACCGACTTGCCTGCCCGGAGTTGCAATCTGCCGACAGAGGAGCTGGAGCTGGAGCTGCGGGAGGCATTGGAGGACGATTCTGGCTATCCCGGGCGAAGTGGCCCAAGCGGCCACACTTGAAGCACGTAACAGCAGGCCACCGAGCAGCCCCTTCATCGCCCCCATGTGAACCGTAGGACCCTCAGCGACGTGACTCAACCCCCCGCCGTGGGTCCCAACGAGGAACGGCGGCTGCCAGATCCCTGTCCCCTGCGTCGTCTGGGATGTGGACGACCTTCAATGGCGACCATCCTTTAGGCTCACCGTCACGAGCCGGGTCTCCCGTCCAAGCAGCCATCTGGGCCCAACGCTGTAAGTTGTCTTGCGCGAGGAGGCATTTGGCGGCCCATCGGGACGTCAGTGGCTCGTGACTGCACGCAGGCAGTGTTACCCCTATGTCCTTTGCCAACTCCAGCATCTTACCCAAGATGAGAGGATCGAGAGTTTCAGGCTTGGCGTCGGGATAAGCAGCCACCGCCAGCGCTAGCAATGCGCCGCGGTAGGCCAGGGGAGACTCGTTACTCCCATTGTTTTGATGCATGAACTTCCGCTGGGTATCCGAAGGCGGCTCATAAATCTCAGCCATCTCGGCATACACGTCTTTCAAGGTCTTCTTTTTGTCTGGAGGAATCGAGCAGAACACCACCAGCGCCTGGTCATCGAGCACGGTAAGCAACACACCCAAGGATTCCTCTTCCATCCATCGCACCGAATGGAATGCTGACTCAAACCGCCACATAAAAGTTCTCCAGTCGCCGCCCACCGCGACAAATTCCTTGATGTGAGGAAGACGGTGGCTGCGCCCCACTCTGCTGCATTCAGCAGCGGCAGCCCCGCATGGCGACTCGCCACGCGGCTCCAAAGAAATAGCGGGCTCCGACCGCGTCTCCAAAACTGCACCCAAGATGGCGGCCTCCTGCCGCGTGGCGCCCACCATGTACGTAATGGCGGCGGCCAGTGTTAGCTGATAACAAGCATAAAAGTGAGCACAAGTCAGATCTGAAACACGGCAAAATTGAGTATTCCGCCGTTGCCGATCATTGCTACAACGCTGTGGGCTCTCATGATATTGTCTTTTCCGAGACCAAGGTGCTCTGCAAACCTTCTGGCTACCATCAAAGGTTTGTACACGAAGCCATCCAAATATACAAACACAGACATAACTTCAACCGTGATTATGGGTATGTAATAAAGGACTCTTTCTCAGTGTCGATCTCCGTTGTCCTTTATTTGGGTTCGAGGAATCTCCCTCATACGGCGTCCGCGCTCAGGCCCGCATCTCCTCCGACGATCACTCCACAGCCCCTCTGTTGCTCCGTTATCCAGTCTTACTGCTGCTCCATCTGCAGCCACTCGGCTGCTCCGCTCTGCAGCCAGCCTTCCACAGCTCGCTAGCCCTCTGCGTCCTGACACCGATGGCTGACGGTGCCGACGTCTACCGCCGTGTGGCGATCGCGCCACTCTCCCCGTACTGCCCAGCGTGGCCTCCTCCTGGTTCACTCCGTCTCAACCTCTCGATCCCCTTCCGGTTCTCTCCCTAAATCCTCTCCCCCACGTGACCATAACTCCTCCCTCTCCCCACGTGACCCAGACTCCGCCCCCCTCAATCCTTGCTCGCATTACAGGTACAAACTGAGTAATCATTGTAAAGATGTTATTAACCATGTAAAAAATATTTAACTACACATATTTGTACCATCTTATTTGACAGGTACTATTATACTTTGAGTGTTGACATCCCCAGCGTTTAACAGCACTGTTTCCTTTTATGCTTATTATCAGCTAACACCGGCCACAACCCTGAGTCGATGTGCACCATTGTTCTCTTTTAGCCCCGCCCCCCACACCGTGCCATTCCCTGGCTACCACATTCAGATAAGCCCCCCCCCTCCCCCTTAACTTGTATTTAAGAGCTTGTCTCTTGGATTTTTCCTCACTTAATACAGTAAATTTAGCTGTGACGGTCCCACCTGATGACGGAGACTTGTGTTGCCTCCGAAACGTCGTGATCTATTATTTTATTTCTATTGTTATTATTATTATTTAATTAGCATTATTTAATTTTTTCCCTACGTGACTTTACCAAAAAAACCTAAGTGTATGAATGCTTGCAGTCACGAAAGCTTCAATTCTAGAGCAGAATGCCTTTCGAGCGATACTTCTTCTGTTGGCGCTGGACTCGCACTGGGTAGCACATCGCTACTCAGCGAGCCTCGCCATCCTTGATGGGTTGCGGAGTCTTCTTCTGCTGGATTCTTCTTCTGCTGGCAAGCTTCTGAAATGTATGGGCCGAGTCTCTGGTTATATCTGAAAAATCTGTCCCCTTAGCACACCTTCTTACAAAGGACCGGAAGCATTATTTGTGTTCGCTCCCCGCCTGTATTGAAACAGCTGCACGTGTGTCCGTGTGTGTGTTCTGATTTTATTGAGGTAATATAAGTTCATCAATGGAAGCAGCTGTCCCAGATTGCCTCCACGTGCGTCCTTTCAGCCCCTTCATCTTCTATAATAATTAATCTGGAAAGAGGAGGGTTTCCCCGTCTTCCCCCCCCCCCTTCCCACGCGGTGGGTGTGACATTCTTTGTCTCACACAAGCTTTCAAGTTGTCATGTTTTACTGTTTGGGAGTTAAAATAAAACTCGCTTGACCTCTTATAGTATTATTTTGTAGTTTTGATTTTGTAAGTGACTCAAGGTATGTTGTAGCCGTATTCAACGTATTTCCATCGTGGTTTGATTTCTTTAATGGAGGAGATGTTCTTTGCCTGTGTGTGCAAATATTGCTATCACGTGATGCGGGAAGACAAAGGCGGTTGGGAGGCTCTCTCTCTATGGAATACAATATTTTTTTTGGTCCTGTGTGGTTGGGCTATTTCGCCTCATCCCTCCTGGATGACCTTCGATCTAATACTTCATAATTATTAATTGGGTTTATGTTTATTCAAGATTTATGATTTAGCATTATTACCACGTATTTTCATAGGGTTTTATTAAGCGTTGTTATAAGTTTGTGTTGCCAGGGATCGGTGTTTTATTTTTAGTTAGATTTTCATATCCCGAGGTTGGAGGATTACGTTTTGGCTTAAGAACATCCATGACTGCCAGAATCCATACTCTTAGGTTTTTTCGGTAAAGTCACGTAGGTAAAAAATAATACAATAAATAATAGAAATAAAATAATAAATCACGACGTTTCGGAGGAAACACAAGCTTCCGTCTTCAGGTGGGACCGTCACAGCACGATTGCTGTATCAAGTAAAGAGAAATCCTAAGAGACCCAGAATCCACTCTTTTGTGCTTTGGTAAGGTCGTGTAGAATTTTTTTTAAAGGTATAAATAACATTGGTATTGAATTAATAAATGAGAAATGATAATCCACTGATGTAGATTGTAGCCTGGTTCTTAATTGGAGTGAGTGTGAGGATCTATAATGTTCACTTAATCTTTGTCACTAAGTTTTGCATTTTTACCGTTGTTAGAAGAAACATGAAAAAGTTAACCAGGGGAAGGGGGGGGACATGTGTGTGCTGTTCTGATTTTATGACTGGCCCCTTCCTTTGCCCCGGACTTTATTATTTAATGGCATTTTACGACCTCCAGATGCTTGGTGCTTGTGAGTGTGCTGCAGGGTTAAATGTTTTGGTTTCATTATTTTTTATATATATTGGCCGAATTATTCTTAATATGAATTTTGGAAAAGAGCTCATATATACAACAGTGCTAATACAATTGATGCATTTTGGGAGTGAGAAGCTGCGATTAGCAGCTCACAGCAGGAGCCCTCTTGGAAGAAGGGCGGAGAGCACGAAGAGATGGACGGCGCCGAATCTCCAGGGATCAACAGAATCTGGCCACGGGATCATCGCGCCCATCGACGCAGACGATGCCAGCACGGGCACCGCCGACTCAACAGCCACCCCAGCCTGGCGCAGCCAAGAGGGAGAGTGTTTGCGCAGGTGGGAGTGCCGTGTGCTCAACACACACGCACACACGCCGTAACCAGCGGCCCCTGCTGGGAACCTGAGGTGCTTTCGGTACAAGAAACGCTGTAAGCCGCTAATTCAACAGTTGGCAAGAAGACACACATAACGCGCATATTGGGACGAATAAGATTGTTCCAAAAAGGTATCTTTGTGTTTAAAAAAGGGTTGCCATCCCAAGGTGGTGCGTTAGCTATTAGCTGATCGTGAAAAGCATTATCTCCCTTGATCTTCTTGGTTCTTTCGGTAAAGTCACGTAGAAGGGAGATAATAAAATAATAAAAATAAATCAATAAAATAATACAATTCTCACGACGTTTCGGCTACAACGCAAGCAGCTGTCTTCAGGTGAAGAACAGGTCTGTCGGAAAGACAGCGTCTGAAAGAACACCGCCAAGCTTGGCAGCGTATATTTAAAAGCTGGGTTAGGGGGGAAGAGCGCCTTGACAAAGGAATTTGCATATCAACAGAGGAATTTCGCATATTTATGGAAAATGCAGATATGGGATTAGTCACTACTTGTGGAATGCGTAGGAGGGGGGGGGGTCTCAAAGTCCTATTATGCACGTGCATTATGTAGGACTAGCAGCAACAAAGGGAGGAGGTAGGGTTAGCAGTAATAAAGGGAAGGAATTTTAATAGTAAGGAGCTGTAGCAGCCAAACCACCACGTAAAATATAAACTACATCAAATATCAATATACTAAATATACTCTCCAATAAGCTGAGCTACTAACAGTAAGTCATACATTACAATTTTATGTCGCAAAAAATATAATATGCCTCCAGCTAAACTTTTTCCTTACATCACACGGATCTACCCCGTACTATATACTGTCATAGACAAATCCAACATAAAATTATATACTGCATTACTATACACCACCCTATACCTTAGACTATACATTGTAATATTACACTGTATTATTCTACCCACCCTACTGTATACCACACTGCTGTATACTCACTATACAATTACGATACTATATATTACCTTATACATTATATTAAACATTACACTTTTATACTATTTATTAGTATACAATCTGCTATACACTATACCATTGACCGTCTCGTGAAAGGTATTAAGAGGAAGCAACGAAATATGTCAATGGGAGAGTGGTGGCAGGAGACTTGCAGTCGAGCAAAGACTCCATTCCCTGCGGAGAATACAAAAGATATATAGTCAATGGCAGTGAGTGGACTGTGGTCTGAAAGTCACCGTAAACGTGAACACAATCAGTTAAGGTCCGAAATGGTTTATTACGTCCTTCCAATGATTGCTGAGCCAGAATCCATCTTCTCGGTTGAAATTGTCTCTGTGTTTATATGTGGACATATTTCGCTGCTTCCCTACAGTCACGAAAGCTTTAAATCGAAATATCTCCCTTGAATTCCTCTTGATATGCAAATTATTTTGTCAAGGCGCACCTTCCCACCTTCCAACCCAGCTTAAATATACGCTCCAAACGTGGTGTTGTTTCATTCAGACGCTGTCTCCCCAACAGACCTGGTCTTCACCTGACGGCTGCTTGCGTTGTGGCCGAAACGTCGTGATAATTATTTAATTTTTATTATTTTATTATTTCCATTCTACGTGACTTTACCGAAAGAACCAAAAAGATATATCCCTTGAGTTACATGAATACGGTCGTTTATAAGTATTTTAGTAATAACCTTACCAATGAATTAATTGATGACACACTAAACATTTATAAGCATCTATGTTACGAATCTACACACTCGCATGAATACTATTGTATTGAGACATTCCTTAATTACATCTCACCAATGAAGTCATTAATGTCTACTTTTGCCTTGGGCACATGTTTCTGTATCACTGTTCGTATGAATATTGTCATGATTTTTTAAGGACTTTTCCTATTGCCGTGTATGGTCGCGCTACTTTGAGGAATTAGCCGATTGTTCTGTTGCTCAGTTTTAACAAATGTAACCATTGAGGGTTAATTGTACGGATGAATGAGAAGGGCATCTTCAGTACTGTTTTAACGATTTTAATCATAAATGTTTTCGCATCTTAGTGTTCTTAGATATTAAAGTTGCTTAACACAGAAGAGTCTGAGTGGTTCCTTCCTAAGTTCATGCATAATAATATTAATTATAAGAACTGTTTCCTGCGGTGAGATCTGAATTTTGAGACCTGATATTATTCCACTAAACCATAATCAGTAAAAGTTAAAGCGAGAATCATTGTATTATTACGATTGATAATACAACCCTAGACAACGAAGCCGAGCCTAATTAGCATAACTGCATACATTTGCATAACTTCATTCATTAGCAAACATTCACTATATACAACGCGAGGGAGGAGGAGACGAGTTGGAATTGCTAAATGAAATGGAGCCAAAAAAAGGTCAAGGCCATGAGGAAAGAAAGAGGTTGTGAAGGAGGAAAGGCAGGCGATGACACAATAGATGTATGAACTTTAGTGATCAAATGTTATGGTTGACTGAGGCTATCAAGGAGGTCATACGTTTCAATCCAGAAGTATATGGAACCACTTGTATAATGTTAAGGTTGTAGCAGGAAGGTGGAAGTTAAACAAATCAAAGGAGAAAGCAATTCTGTTGTGCTGGAGTTTACATGACGATGCAGATCAATGGGCAGTCATTGCCACATAAGACCAGGACTAACTTTAATCATCTTGGGCAGACCTGTATTCAGAGTTACGGAGAATGTAGAGACATGTCGGATGGCATCAATGCAGCTAAAGCGATGTCTCAACGGGAGTACCTAACACGATTCAAGCGTGCTTACCATGCAGTTTTCCAGTGCGGGCACGAACAGCGGTCGACCGCGAGCCTCATCAGCGATTAGGGCTCCAGTGCAGGATACTGAAGGACCGAACCTTGACAGAGTGCATGCAGAGGCGTGGCCAGCTGCAGACCGAGCGATTAGAAGTCAATAGCGGTGCGGGAGACTGCTGGCTGTCTTCACCTCACCTGTGTGGAGGAGGTATCCGTGCTTGCCCACGGAGAGAGAATCTAGTAGGGGAGGAGGTACACTTGAGAGGGCCCATACGCTCGTTGATATACACCTTGACATTCATATTTTTCTTTACCATATATATTTGTTCATATGGTTGCATCGGTCGGTCGGTCATGGGTTTTTTATGTACACTGGCGAAGAATAATGATGCAGAGTTGACGTGATTATGACACGAGTTGACGCTTTGATCTGATAAATACTTAGATTTGTAGTGCACTGAGTGTTCGAGTGCTTTATTTCTGTTTCATGCGTTGTATTGCTTGAAAGTACTTTACTGCTAGACGCAAGGCCGTAATTATGATATATATTGAGGGGGAGACATCCCCCCCAATATTCAAATATGCTAAAAAAAAATTGCTATGCTATGTAAATAAAAACAACAATTTGCTCAATCTTGGCCACAACATCTGGACTTGTCTTCATGTAACAATGCATATATTTATGTTTATATGATTGTGGTTATGGTTGTACTTTATTAACCTATAATCTCTGCCATTACATACAATGACACAATAAAAGGTAAAAAAAGAAAAAACAGCAATTTAATACAATACACTATTAGACATTATTGTAAAAAATACATAAAAAGTCCATCCCATGTGTTTAGTGAATTTTATTTATATTTTGGGCAGGAAATTAGTTTTCAAATTTAGATTTTTTTTCTGGGGGGGGGACCCCTAGACCCCCTGGAAGATTTGCTCCCCCCCAATGTTGACTCCATGGCTACGGCCTTGGCTAGACGGGTCTATGGACCTGGTGACTATTGTGGACGTCTTGTAATTGATGGAAGAAAACCACGAGACACGAACTTGCGAAAATAATTTAAATTCAATAATAAGTATTGTATGGTGCTGAAACAGTGGAGATGCTAAAAGCACATTTTCAGATTTTTAGTTATTGAATAATACATATGGCAAGCACGATTAAGGGGACTCACATTGAGTGTTGCAGAAGAAATATTTAAGGAGAGAAGACATTTGCCTACTCGAGAAAGGCATTAATTTTGAGAGGGAGAGACGTTAACATTGCACCGAACTGTGCTACAAGGTCACGTGCCATGGATGACACGAGCCCAACAAAAAGTGCCTGTAAAAACTCCGTGAATTATTACCAAGGGAAAGATGTTGAAGAACATCATCATTCTACACGTCGTCAAGACCTGACCACAACTGACAAGTCACCAGCTGCATCAACCTCCTGGCTGCTGCTGCTGCGTCATCAACCATTGGGTCGCTGTCTCCGCTGTTTGCACCTTCTCAACGCGAGCATGAGACTGTCTGCTACAGACTGAAAGCAGATTGCTTCTGTTGTGTTGCTTGCCTTATCTTTAATCATCAGTGTGCATTGATGCCTTATTAACCTAAATTCTGAGTTATGCCATTAATTTCATTTTTCAGTTTTCAAAGTTTTCATTTGTAGAACAGTCTTCTTGGTTCTTTCGGTAAAGTCACGTGACTTTACCGAAAGAACCAAGAAAATGAATCCCTGCAGTCACGAAAGCTTTAAATCGAAATTGTAGAACAGTATCAAGTATTCTTTGGACCAAATGTCAGTTGCATATTTGATGATTGGTACTCACATTTTTTTAAATAAATAAGACTTGTTTGCATTAAAATCTGTGTGTGGGTGGTTGAACATTGTGTACATGCGAGATATCAAAGAATCCGGAATATAAGATTGGCTTCTGTAATTGTGTATCATGAATAAATCATAAACTAGAGTCCTAGACAAATACATAAAATACAATAAAATGACAGATACCTTCCAGAACTACATCACTGTCCATTCATCATTAAAAACACGTCTTTATGTGAAGCCTTTCTGCAACAATGCGCATTTATTATGTAAAGCAAATTTTGTGATAGGTCAACATTTCATGCCACGCTGAACAATCAAGCCGCTTTTACTCAAATGTATTCATGACAACAATGAATACAGAATTCCAGGCATCAACAGCATTGCCGAGTTCAGTAGAAGCAGTGGAGGCCCCTCTCGTATCCGGGCATCATCAAGGTCTTGTCAGGCTGCTCCACGCAACGACTCGTAGCCAATTACACCAAGCCACCAACATCCCGTGCCCTAACGTACCCGCACTTAATGGCACATAGTTGGTGCCATTAAGTGATTCTTGTCACCCTCGACGTAAAATACTTGGGTTGATTAAACGATGGAGACATCGGTCATCACTGAATTGGCTGTGTTCCGAAGATTTTGTTGTTTATTGTCATTGCACGGGAATGCAAGGATGCTGTATCAGCCGTACGTTGCTCCTTGTCGCTGGAGTACATAAGGTAACGCCGCTCCCAGGGAAGGTGACAATGCCGCTATGTTCACAATTGACCATGGCGCTGACCGCTAAAAATCCATGTTCGAGGTTATCTTCATATGTACAGCAACAGTCAAAAAGGAAGATTTCTCATCGCAAATCTCTCCGCACCACCGCTCCATGGGAGCCCGGCTACGAGTTCGCCTGCAGCGCGAGGTTCTTGCGGTAGCACTCGAGGCTGCACAGCGGCACGCCGGTCTTAGCGCAGCTGTAGCGCTTCCTGTTGGTGCAGCCGGGGACGCCGCAGTCCAGCGCCTGTGAGGGGGCGGGCGGAGGGGGCGGTGCAGGACCCAGCAGCGCCGGCAGCGGGAAGCCGGGCGGGAAGGAGACGGTGGTCCCCTCGGAGGCAGAGCTGGAGTAGCGCACGGTGGGGGCCATGGGCCACCGCCGGCCCAGCGCCCCCACGCGGCCCCCGGCTTTGCCGCCGGACTTGGCGCGGCCGGTCTTGGTAAGGCGCTCTATTGTCTGCTTGCGACTCTCCTCGGCCTTGCGCGCGGCCTGCAGGCGGCGCGTGCGCGCCCGCTCCGCGCGCTTCATCAGCATCTCTGCCGTCATCTCCTTCTCCTTGTAGCCCATGGGCAGCTCCAGCAGCGGCTGGGTGGGCGCCGCGTCACGGTGCAGCAGTGCGCGCTGCTCGCGAAACAAACACCACACACACACACACACGCGTACAAAGTGGTAGTGCACTTGTTAGTGCGCTGAGATATGAACCCGGCGACTCGAGTTGAATTCCCGCTCACGGCCAATACCAGTGGCGATTTTCGGAACTGGTCCTGGGCCTCCAGGACCGGGGGAAACAAAGGCGTTCGGGCGTGGTGGTGGCCACCCACCCCTTCGTGTACTGTTCCGGCCTTCATAGGTGCTCGCTAACAGCACCTTCCCCAACAGTCTGTTAAGGCTATACAGCGGATCTTTGTCTTGTGCGTCAATGCACTTTCAGAACAAGAGCCTGCTCAGATGCAATTGGCAATGTCTTGACAAAATGTCACTTTAAAATATATAACAGGCACTCATGAGAAGGGCCATTCATAGTGCATAATTGGCATTCCACGTAACATAAGTTGGGTGATAGTGGACGATGTATGGGTTCGGTGCCCTCCCTGGGTCAGTATCTTTATCAGCAAGGTTACACATCGTTGGCTGTCAATCTGTTAAAAGAGGGAGACGCAGGTTGAGATGCAGAGACAGGGGGACATTCCCAAGCCTCAAGGGCGAATTCCAAGGCAGGGAGCTCACCTGCCGTGGCGTCAGCAGGGACTCGTCCACCTCCTTCTTGAGCTCCCCATTGTCGTCCAGCTCTCCGCGCTCCAGGGCGTCGAGCCAGCGCTTCTCCTCCTCATCCTCGGGTCCCGATTCAGCGTCCGGCAGGGCTGGGGGGTCCCCGTCGCTGTCGTCTGGGGCCACACACAGCGCTTAGCGTCCGCTGGCGACAAACCCGCAGAGGCCGCACTCCCCTATAACCACGCGGGTCACCGGTTACCCCTCCCAGGCATTGACGATGGCAGTCCCTCACACAAGCGTAAAGCGTCATAAAAACCACCGTTCTAAACATTGATGCGCCAATGCTAAATTGAAAACTCATTCTAAATTGAAAACGAATTTCTTTAGAACTGCTTTTTGTGTTTAGTTTGTTGCCCTTCCTCCATACCTCTGATTGGCATGGTTGTCTAGGTACGGTGTGAAAGAAGTTCAACAGTCATACAAAGCTGTATGGCTAGAAGTATGTATGAGAATATACTTCTTCACAGGCCCTGATAGATAGAGTTGGTAATTGCATGGCATTAAAATCGTAACCCTGCAAGATCAAGAAAAGCAAAATTAAGTTAAAACCTAACTTTATATATTATTTGTTTCTCATTCATTATTGGGTGTTTGGACCATCAATTTGCTTCAAGTGAGAGCCCTATATTCATGGTTAGGTGAAACTTGGATTCGGACTCATAACATGCACGCTGCTGGCAGAGTGTTGGGATGTGGGCTATGGCCCAAAAAAAGAATGAAAGTGATAGTCAATTTTTTATGTAATAGTTATTTTTTTACGTCTGGATTTAGCGCGTTCTAAAAAAGCAAACTGCAGTAACGGACGCCTGTGAACTCCTCCCTTGAGACAATAAAGGCCAAAGGAGCACCCCTGCTGCCTCGCCCCCACACAAAATAAAACATCTGGAGATAAATTATTCACAAGCTTTGGCTTGGGAAAGTTGTAAAGTTGGATTGACCACCACCTCATAGGAATATTTTCAAACATCATGAGATTAAATGTTAACTTGATAGAATGTATTGTTATACGATGATGTAGCTCAGGAGGTTTTGAATACGACTAGTTGCATGTTTTATTAACACCCACCTATCTATACCTAAGTGCCATGAGATCTGGGTTAGGCATATCATCTTCATAACGAATTATGGAAGTTTGCTATTTAAGTATTCAACCAAAGGATCATTCAGAAGATATACAATACGAATTATGTAAATTCTCCACGACCAAAATAATGTATTTCAGGGGTATAACCAGAGCCTGCCCAATCGCCTTTGTATTCTCAGTGGCTGTCATTACATGCTGCAGCAGGAATTCATTTCTAAGGATGAGCCGACCTAAAGAGGGGAGAAGGCCGTTTCACAATAAACAAGGCTACAGACACACCACACTTAGGGGCAACTAAGAACATCATGCGCACACATGTCTTTAGAGGACCTCCGGAGGAAAGGGGGGGGAAGTATGACCGAGGTAAGAATCACTGCTTCAGGATATGCAGGCAGCCAGATAAAAAGGTCCACTAAAAACCCACCACATGTGCAAAGCTTTGGGCCTTGATGTGGCTTAGGAAATTAAATAAACTAGAAACAGATAGACACACACGGAGGACAAAGGGTTCACAACTTCAAAGGAACATCTGCGCTTTTGTGAGTGGAAGAAATCAAAAGGTAAGCAACGGAGCAATGACAATCGCAGAGTGTAATCAAAGGAACAACCAGCAGCATAACAAAATGCGGCTTAATCGTATTTAATTAATTTACCCACCCAGCAGCATAACAAAAAGCAGTACTTGACCACTTCACAACTCCTCCTCCCCCGCGGCCCTTCCTGGCTCCTCCCCCCTTAACCACTATATAAGGTCGTACCTCTTGGGACTTCTCTCCACTTGATACAGATATTTTGCTGTGACAGTTTTACCTGAAGACGGAAGCTTGTGTTGCCTCCGAAACGTCGTGATTTTATTGTTTTTATTTTAATTAATTTTAATTTCATTTTTTACCTACGTGACTTTACTGAAAGAACTAAGAGTATGAACAACTGTGCCTTTGTGAGAAGAAATTTAAAAGGCCAAAAGCTGACCCAAGGAAGCAAAAGGTGGAAAAAAATGTCGGATATAAAGGAGGAAGCCAAACCATACAAGTCAGTCCTGCACTGGCAGACTCCGGAGGGGGGGGGGGCACCCATAACCAGCCAAGTGTCAAGAGTCTTGCTCCGGGGTATGGTCCTCGAAATCAACCATAAGTGGTGTCAAGTCTTGCAGAGGCAAAGGTTCTGTGTTGCTAAGTGTTGAGGCCTGCACTGACACTCTACCTACGTGACTTACCGAAATAATTAAAGAGTATGGATTCCTGCAGTCACGAAAGCTTCAAATCAAGATTGAACCGCCTCTACAGGGAGGGTTTTCACACAACTGTTAGATCTTTTAACAGACTGCGAGACAAGAAGGCTCACCTTATCGAGTCGCTCACCTTTTTGAAGATGCCGCGACACCAAGGTAATACCGATCGCCTTTACACTCATATCTGCTGTCACTTCTCCAAACGCTAAACGGATCTTGTTTAGGGCTAACCTAGCTTTAATCTCAGAGAGAATGAGACTGCTCCGATTTGAACTTGATAATTTAGACAAGACTCTCTTACAATCACACTTAGCATTAACAGAAAAAATGTCCACATCAGATTGGGACCATGAAGATAACATGACAGTTTCTTCAGCTACTTCAATGTCAACCAAATGTAAAGTTAACCTGATTGCTAAATTCAACCTCCTGTCAAAAAAGCCAGAGCCACACCTTAAAAAGTTAGATGTTAACAATATTGTTATCAATCACAGTAATAGCCCAATTTCAGACAGCCTAAAATCGGTACTAGCTAAGGGGTTGAATTTCGCAGTCACCCCTAAACACATCCCAGTGGATGATAGCATTGCCCAGGTCGACGTAGCCCTCAAAGGTTTGGGACACATCCCGGCAGACGTTGCAAGATCTGAAATCGCTGCTATCCTCAAAAACGCTAAGAAACCTATTAGCAACATCAGCAAGGACGAGCGTTTTGAACTCACTCAATTGAAAAAGAGAGATGACATTGTTATACTCTCAGCCGACAAGAGCAATGCCACTGTCATCTTGGATAAAACCACTTACAACAAAATTCAGGACCTTCTTAATGACGGCAGCTATACCAAAATCAAGAGATCTTACCAACCACCTGGCCACGAAAACCAACAATATCATCACTAATTCGACTTCTCTAATTGAACCGACCAAGCAGCTCTCTCTACACCCTTCGGCTGCTAGACCACCCAGATTTGATGGCCTTCCAAAAATCCATAAAGATGGTACCCCGCTCCATCCTATCGTCTCCACCATTAACTCATCCACCTACAAACTGGCCCGATTTCTGTCTGAGACTCTGCTTCCTGTCATGGGCAAGACCACCTCAGCTGTACTTAACTCAGCTCACTTGGTTTCTCTAATCAAGGACATCTCACTGTCTCCAAATGAATTGCTTGTCATCTTCGATGTAGTCTCCTTGTTCACCAAGGTACCTGTACCTGACACCATTGCAATCATTGAAGACTTGGTCTAACAGGGACTGAATCCTGATGTACCAACTTTGGTGAAGCACTGCCTTACCAACACTTACTTCACCTGGAATGGTACATTCTACAAACAAAATGAGGGTACCCCAATGGGCTCTCCCTTATCGCCAGTGGTAGCGAATATTTTCATGGAGAAATTTGAGACAGATGCCATCCAGACATCCACCCTACGTCCCTCCTTGTGGAATAGATACGTAAATGACACGTTCATCATCTGGCCACATGGCCTGTCAGCACTGAACCAATTTTTCAACCACACCAATTCCTTACACATAGCTATCAAATTCACCATGGAAGTGGAAAATGATGGCAAGCTACCATTCATGGATGTTTTGATCGAGAAGAGACCTGATGGCTCGTTGGGACACTGTGTACAGGAAAGCCCCCCACACGGATTCCTATCTAAAGCCTGATTCCCACCACCATTCAGCCCAGAAGAATTCCCTCATCAAAAGAATACACCATAGGGCCCATTGCATCTCCGACCAACACCACCTATCCAGTAAACTGGAGCATGTACGCCAAGCCCTCAAGATGACACACAATCCACAACGCTGTATCCCCAACTATGGGTAGAGTACCATCTGAGGACCCAATCAAAACCATCACCTTGCCATACATAGCAGGGGTTACCAAAAAGATTTCCAAAATCTTGAACAAACACAAGATTCAGGTTCGATTCAACACAGTACACAAAATCCGTGACCTGATCCCATCTGTGAAAGATGTGATTCCTGACATGCAATACCCTGGTGTCTACAAACTAAGTTGCGCCTGCGGTAGCAGTTACATTGGGGAAACGAAACGACATGTCTCGGACCGTGTTCGCGAACACAAGGCAGATTTGAAACACAGCAGAACCAATACTTCTGCCATAGCTGATAACTTCTTGAACGCTGTGGGCCCACACAATATTGTTTTTTCCAAGACCAAGGTACCAAGTTAAATGTATTTACATTAACGGGCTAAATGTCTCACTAGCAAAGCCAATGTTGCCCCTTTCCCTCGATGTGGCTCTCGTTTTTTAGCAAACTACAACTGGCTGTGATGTTGTGTTTGTCTCTCTCTGTGTGTCTCTTTGTGTGGGTCTCTCGGTTTATGTATCTCTCTCTGTTTGTCTCCCTATATGTCTCTCTCTCTCTCGTGTCTCATTGTGTCTCTCTCTGGGTGTGTCCCTCTGTGTGTCTCTGTATGTGTCTCTGTATGTGTCTCTGTATGCGTCTCTGTATGTGTCTCTGTATGTCTCTGTATGTGTCTCTCTCTAGATGTGTCTCTCTCTAGGTGTGTCTCTCTCTGTCTGGATGTGTCCTCTATATGTGTGTCTCTCTGTGCGTGTCTCTCTCTGTGCGTGGGTGTGCCTCTCGGTGTGTGTGCCTCTCGGTGTGTGTCTCTCCTTCCCTCGATGTGGTGTCGTTTGTTTGTCTAACGAGCTGGATGTCTCACGAACACAGCCACCGTTGCCGTTGGTTCGTTTACATTGACATGCTAATCTCTCACAATACAATGGCCACCCCCTCGGCTCTCGCATCAACCACACCCCCCCCTTTAATGTCTTGATGAAAGCATTCACCTTGCTCTTCGCTCACGTGACCCATGTTCTCTGGAAACTGGGCCAAGTGACTATGTAAGTAGTGAACCTTGATGCTCATTCTACATCCAAGTGCTTGGAAACTCAAGAGCAGCTCCTCCACAATCTCTCGATAGTTGTCCGCTTTCCTGTTCCCAAGGAAATTCCGCACCACATCAGAGAATGCACTCCAAGCTCTAGCCTCTGCTGCAGTCATTGTTGTAACAAAGTGTGGATCCCTGATGAGTGTTCTTATTTGAGGGCCATCAAATATTCCTGCCTTTTTCTTCTCGGCACTGAGACTTGAAAAGGTTGAACATATATAGCTGAAGCAGTCTCCAGTGTGATCAAGAGCTTTGACGAATTGCTTCATTAACCCAAGTTTTGTGTGTAGTGGGGGAAATACAATTTAATTCCTATCAACCAGAGGCTCATTCTTGATGTTCTCGTCACCAGGCGTCAAACTGATTCTTGGTGGCCAGTTCTTTTTAACCCAGTGTTCTAATGTAGCCCTACTGTCCCAGTAGCACAGGAAACAAGGGTATTTGGTGTGACCTACTTTCTGACCCAGCAGAAAATTAACCATTTTCAAATCAACACAAATTAGCCATTGTTGTATTTATGCCCCTTTTTCCAAATTCATATTAAAAATAATTCGGCCAATAATTTTTAATAATATAAAATATATATATATATAAAAAAACAGATACCCCCAAAACTCTCAACTCTAACCCTCACAAGCCACACCAAGCATCTGGAGGTCATAAAATGCCATTAAACAGCAAACCTCAGGGCAAAGAAAGGTTGGAGACTATCTGGAAATCTCCAGATTGACGAGGGGTCTATGGCCTGACATTCCCCAAGGCGTCTGGAGGTGCACGGATGTGCAGGAGCAGAAAAAAACATTACAACTCGCGTTTTCTTTAACGGTTTTCCTTAACGGTAAAAGTTGAAACTTGGCAAAAAGAACAAACCAACGTGATAAGACTGCAGCCTACAATAGTGGCTTTATTAGTAATTCCCTTATTTTACTCGTACTCACCGCATATATATTATTTTGTATTGTATCTTTCTATCTACGTGACCTTACCAAAAACTAAAGAATACGAATTCCAGCAGTCAAGAAAGCTTAAGTGGAAACTTAGTTACACTTAACCTCAGGACATTAAAATATAACTCGAGTAAAACAGTGTAATCCCTGTATACAGATAGACAACAAACGTTAATGAACCCTAGGAATATACGTGGTAATAACCATGGTAAATCACAAACCGAATAATAATTAAGTATTAGAACAACGGTCATCCAGAATATAAAGTCAAAATAGGTCAACCACGCGCAACTAAGAGAATATGTATCTCATAGAACTAAAACCTCCCCGGCCACCTTTGTCTTCCAGCAGTTCGGCACGAAAACAGGCCAGCCATAAATTCGTATGGAGGGGTCTGGCCTCGGGATGACCACCACCCAGGGAGTAGGGGGTCAGGGCGGCCGCGGGGAGAGGCCGCGGGGAGGGGCCGAGAGGGCACCTGTTTTTTTGTTTGTTTTTCTCTCGAGAGGGGAGGGGGTTTCACGTTTTGGTTTAAACGCAAACAGACATAAACTTGACGGAAACCACCCGCTCGGGGTCACCAAATAATGAAAAGGGGGGGCAATAATTCATGGCCACGGGGGAAGAGCAGAACAAAGTAAGCATATATTTTTTTTTCCGCAAAAGACGCAAGGGAGGAAATTCAGATAAAAAGAGAGGCACAGCCATACATCGAATATCGCGCTCATCACCACCAACGGAGGAGCGCCACCATCATCACCAGCGCAGGAGATCCTCACCCCGACGCAGGAGAAGACTCCGCCACTCGCCAAGGATGGCGAGGCCCGCCAAGTAGCACATGCTATTTAGTGCGAGCTGAGTGTTAATAGAAGTATCACTCGGAAGTCATTCTGCTCTGGACACCGTTTTCCACGAGCCACTGAAGTCTGAGTTAAGCTAACTAAATTCCAGCATCAACCGCGAGAGAGAGCGGAAAGTGCCAAAACGTCGACCAAGCCGTCCACCAACGAACGAAAGCCTCGTTCATCACCAGAGAGCCGCCGAGCGCCGCCGAGCGCCGAGAGTCGCCGTTAGCCGCGAGCGACCGAGCCTCTTCAAGGACAACATCGTGCCAACGCCGCTCATCTAGCAGCGGAGAGATAAAGCCGTTCGTATCCCCTCCCCCACACTCACAAACTCACGACGGCGTCTGTTTAAATACAATAATTTACCAAGGGACAATCCCACACACCCACACAATGGAATCAACCCTAGCCAATCATAAGACCAATTAAAAGTATGAATCATCAGCCGTCCGTGAAGGCATCGCGGCTCATCGTGTGATTAGAATAAGTCATTTATAAGTGCCTTAGTTTTTTTTTCACATCTTTTTAATCGCATATACGACCAATAGATTCGTCGATGCAAACTAAACTCTTGAAATCCTCATCATGAATCTATTGACGTATGCTTTCGCCTTCTTGGTTCTTTCGGTAAAGTCACGTAGAAGGAAATAATAAAATAATAAAAATTAAAATAAAACATAATAAAATTCTCACGACGTTTCGGCCACAACGCAAGCAGCCGTCTTCAAGTGGAGAACAGGTCTGTCAAGCTTTAAATCGAAAAGTATGCTTTCGCCTTTGGGGTATAATAAGTGCTTTTATTGCCCTTCATATGAATATCGTTGCATGCCTGTTTTAAAGACTCTACCTGTCGCCGGATATGCTCGTTACGCGGTGGAATTCATGATATGTGTGGTTGCAAAGAAAAAAAACATTGATGGTTAAGTGTGCTGCTCACTGAGAGAAATCTCCCCGATGGTAGCGTGGATAATTCCGAGCATGAGAGTTCGCATATTAGAGTGTCATATTTTTGTTTAGAATTCAAATTGCTTAACACAGAAGTGTTTGAGTGCTTCTTTCCAAGTCCTTGCATAACTGTCTTAATTATAAGAACTGTATCCTGCGTTGAGATATGAATTTGGAGACCTAACATAACATAAGCACACGAAGAGATAATCAATAAATGTTTAAGCAAGAATAATTGTTTATCCCGATTGATACAACTCTGGATAACGAAGCTAAGCCTAATTATCATAACTGGCCACATTAACATAATCGCAAGCATTTGCATAAATTAATATGATTATATCCATGATTACCTAGCATAATTTAGCATAATTTCCACGATTTACGAATTTTTTCAATTTTTATTAATGTTTTTTATTTTCATAAAAATTTCATAACCCGAAATATACAACACCATCCATGAACATGGTATTCCAATCTATCCAGAACAATCTTGATGTTGACATACTCTTCATTCATTTTTACAGAGTGTCCTATTGGGATTGAACCATATATATTTCTGTTGTGAAGTAACACACATTTCAAACTCCTTTTACTACTGTCAATAAAAAGTCTCCATTCACTTGAATCATATGCGGGCAGTCCCATATTGAGAAGAAGCCCTTCAACATCATTACAATAAACAAGTTGACCATCTGAATGGAAGTACTTTCGCAGTGCTGCTTCTCTGTTACGTTAAAAGGAGACACGAGTGCCAGGTCTGAGTAGTCTTTTCTCTTGCAGCCTGGAAGCCAACAATTCAGCAGACTGCTTTGGCAAATACAAATCGCTTACAAGATCATTCAATTCAGGCTGACTAAACAGAGAAATGTTATCACAATCTGCATCTGAATTGCGTATATTCGATCTGAGCATCATCATCATCATCATCTGTAGAATCAGGTTAACTGAGGGATTCAACATCAATCTCTGGTAGCTCAGTAAATACAGGCACAGGTATTTCCTCACAGTGCTCAACTGGTCGTCTGGCAGATGGGATATCTGGGTATTGTAAGTGTTGTTTGTTTTTCTTATTGAAACCTTTTACATTGACCAGGCAGAAGTAGCAGTTATCCAAATGGTTTGTAGGTTCTCTCCAAACCATTGGCACACCAAACTTCAGCTTAGTATTCTTTCCTTTAAACCATGATCGCAAAGTTTCAACACAGGTTTTACACACTTTGTGAGGAGCCCAATTTTTGTCTTGGTCTCCAAGTCGTACTTTAAAGTAGGCAAGATAAACCTTCTTGACAAAGGTATTGATGTTGCGCCTTTGATCCTGCAAAGTGAAGCTGCCACAGATGTAGCAGAAGATATCTGGGTCATTACTGCATTTCCTTCTTTCGGATGTTGTAGCCATTGTTAGATCACACCCTGCAGAAGAAAAATATTAAATAAATGTGGATATCTACATAAAATGTTATTATAAACACACTATTCTAAAAATACAGCACCATATTTTAACAGTAAAGCAGTCACTGACTCGCAACAACTTGCAATCATAAGTGACAGAGTTAATTTCTGGTAAAATCAATGAAAATGGGGTATGCCGATAGCATAAAAAATTAACCCGTAAAAAATTTACCCGTAAAAACAAAGTTTTTCACTATAAATCCTTTATATGCGTGGCGGCTAGAGTCCTCTCGTCCTCTGGCTTGAGATGGCTGCCACCTATGGGTCAGATGATTGCAGCGCAAGCATTAAGCAATTGGTAATTAAATATAATATTTTTGTCCTAAAAAGTCTAAAATTTTGGAAAAAAAATTTCACGAACATTAATTGTCACGCACAACGAGTCTGTGTGGAAAATGTCAGCTCGATTGGATCATGGGAAGTGGGTTAAAAAACGACCGAAAAATTTGCACGGTCGTAAGCAAGCAAGCAAGTGAACTTAATATAAAGAATTTCAAAATGAGATGTGATAGAGCAAATCTGAGATCAGATTTGGAATCAGCACCCTGAAATTAAACTAAAACAGCTGCAAAAGTCAAGGCCAGAAAAAAAAAATTGTTGACCAGTGTATAACACACCTACACTCACACACACATTGATAATATACATCATACACATACATTTTCACGTAACATTTTACACACATTTAATCACACATACGATTAATCACATTACACTTACACTCAATTAACATTACACACACATTTGATTATTTTATGAATTTCGATTTAAAGCTTTCGTGACTGCAGGGATTCATCTTCTTGGTTCTTTCGGTAAAGTCACGTAGAAGGAAAATAATAAAATAAAACATAATAAAATACAATTCTCTCGACGTTTCGGCCACAACGCAAGCAGCCGTCCTCAGGTGAAGAACAGGTATGTTGGAAAGACAGCGTCTGAATGAACACCACCAAGCTTGGCAGCGTATATTTAAGCTGGGTTAGGGGAGGAAGGGCGCCTTGACTAAGGAATTTGCATATCAACAGAGAAATTTAGCATATTTATGGAAAATGCAGATATGGGATTAGTCACTACTTGTGGAATGCGTAGGAGGGGGGGGTCTCAAAGTCATATTATGCCCGTGCATTATGTAGGATTAGCAGCAACAAAGGGAGGAAGGGTTAGTAGTAATAAAGGGAAGGAATTTTTATAGTAAGGAGCTGCAGCAGCCAAACCACCACGTAATGAATGTTAGCCTAATTTGCATAATTTCATATTTTTCATAAAAAATGTTTTTTCATAATTTCCACATTTCTTATTTATTTATAGTAACACAATCTATATATAACAGCCCCCCGAGCCACCACCCAGTCACCCGGCTCGGTGTCAATTTGTCAACAAGGCGCCAAATCACAAACACGATTTTAAGGTACACATTCATCTATTTATAATTTTTTTCACACCGTACATAGCCAACTGCGCTAATCGGGGGTGCGGGGGAAGGAAACACTAAAGACAAAAGGCAGTTCTAAAGAAATGAGTTTTCAATCTACATTTAAAAGTGCAAAGCTCCGGTGGCTTTCTAATATCGGAAAGGAGAGTGTCCCAGACGGCCGCAGAAGTGCATCTGAAAGCAACCCACTTTGCACCCTTAGTATTCTAACCACCCACCCCCTGCTCACCAATCCAGGGGTTGAAGGACTCCTCTTCCTCATCTTCCGTGCCGACAGCAGCTGTAGGTGCTCCTGCAGCCACAACGTACTGAGGCACACTGGCACGGACACACAGCTCCATCAACACACACAGCATCATCACACACAGCATCATCAACACACACAGCATCATCATCAACACACAGCTCCATTAACACACACAGCATCAACACACACAGCAACAACACACACACAGCATCATCAACACACATCATCATCAACACACATCATCAACACACACAGCTCCATCAACACACACAGCATCAACAACACACACAGCATCGTCAACACACACAGCATCATCAACACACACAGCATCATCAACACACACA
>CM025659.2:750836-771157 GCA_014621495.2 Entosphenus tridentatus
ACACAGCATCAACAACACACACAGCATCATCAACACACACAGCATCAACAACACACACAGCATCATCAACACACACAGCATCATCAACACACACAGCATCATCAACACACACAGCATCATCAACACACACAGCATCAACAACACACACAGCATCAACAACACACACAGCATCATCAACACACACAGCATCATCAACACACACAGCATCAACAACACACACAGCATCATCAACACACACAGCATCATCAACACACACAGCATCATCACACAGAGCATCAACACACACAGCTCCATCAACACACACAGCATCAACACACACAGCATCAACACACACAGCCTCAACAACACACACAGCATCAACAACACACACAGCATCAACACACACAGCTCCATCAACACACACAGCATCATCACACACAGCTCCATCAACACACACAGCTCCATCAACACACACAGCATCATCACACACAGCTCCATCAACACACACAGCTCCATCAACACACACAGCATCATCACACACAGCATCATCAACACACAGCATCATCAACACACAAAGCATCATCAACACCACATATAGCAGCATCAACACCACATTAGCACCACTACACAGCAGTTTAAACATCACAGCAGCTCAATTCCCATCGCTTGTGATCCATTACCCACTAAACACTGGAAGTGAAGTGAGAATGCTACCCTCTTCTATTGACAATTTATCCCCACATCTACAGTGATATGGGCAACCATTATTGTATATCTGGGGTTATTCACGAGTAACAGGATGAATTTCTCGGACTCCACTCATCCGCGAAAATAAATTGCAACGCAAAGAGTAAAAACATAATGCCTGTTACCCGCAGATAACCCTGCAGGTAACTGGACAAATGTATGTGCAGCTCCTCTTATTCGTGGAAATATCACGAGCATTTATTTTCTAGAGTGCTGCCACTACAATCATCTGTTTATCGTATCGTGCACGTGATGATAACATGTTGCCAGTAGTGGGCAGACCATGACTAGTGATGAAGAAGTGGCCAGCAGTTGAGAGACCATGGCTCATAATGATGATGACAGTGATGATGTGGCCTGGTCTATAGTCCTGACAAGGACCTCCAGATTGCACAGCTCCTTCAGGAGCCAACAGAGTGAGATAAGCTGCGCAGTCGACATTGTTGAAGTCGCCGACGATCACCCGTGTGTTGTTAAGAGCCACGCTAGGTGGACGGACAAACTAGAATGGTTTGATTTTTTTCTTCTTGGTTCTTTCGCTAAAGTCAAGTAGAAGGGAAATAATAAGTTAATAAAAAAAACACATAATAAAATAAAAATTCTCACGACGTTTCGGCCACAATGCAAGCAGCCGTCCTCAGGTGAAGAACAGGGCTGTCGGAAACACAGCGTCTGAATGAACACCACCAAGCTTGGCAGCGTATATTTAAGCTGGGTTAGGGGAGGAAGGGCGCCTTTGACAGAGGAATTTGCATATCAACAGCGGAATTTTGCATATTGATGGGAAATGCAGATATGGGATTAGTCACTCCTTGTGGAATGTGAAGGTGGTGGGGGGGTCTCAAAGTCATATTATGCCTGTGTATTATGTAGGATTAGCAGTGATGAAGGGAGGAAGCAGGATTAGCAGTAATAAAGGGAGGGAAATTTTAATCGTAAGGAGCTGCAGCAGCCAAACCACCGCGTATCAAGCTCGTGCATTATGTGGGCAACAAAAAAGGAGGAGTTTCTAAAGAACTGCAAATGCCCTACTACCATACAATACACCTATGTGAAAAAAACTAAATATAAACTACATAAATATAACCAATGTGCTCAATATACTCGCCAATAAGCTGAGCTATTAACATTAAGTAACTGGGTATAAGCTACACTATATAATGACTACCATATAGTGAACCGATAAAAAACTAAAATATAAACTACATCAATATCATCAATATACTATTCAATAAGCTGAGTTTACATATCAACAGAGGAATTTAGCATATTGACGCTAAAGAACTGCAACTACCCAACTACCATATAATAAACCGATGTGAAAAAAAAACTAAAAATAAACTACATCAATATAATCAATGTGCATAATATACTCTCCAATAAGCTGAGCTGTTAACATTAAGTAACTAGGTATACGCTACACTATATCATGACTACCATATAGTGAACCGATAAAAAACTAAAATATAAATACATCAATATACTCAATATACTCTCCAATAAGCTGAGCTACTAACAGTAAGTCATACATTACACTTCTATGTCACAAAAAAAATATTCCTCCAGCTAAACTTTTTTTTTCTTACATCACACGGATATACCCCGTACTAAACACTGCCATAGACAAACCCAACATTGAATTATACACTGCGTTACTATACACTACCCTATACCTTAGACTATACATTATAATATTACACTATGTATTATTCTACACACCCTACTGTATACCACACTGCTGTATATTCACTATACAATTATGATACTATATATTACCTCATATATTATATTAGACATTACACTGTTATACTATTTATTATTATACAATCTGCTATACAGCATCCCATTGACCGTCGCGTGAAAGGTACTAAGAGGAATGGTTTGCGTGGTGGTCGATAGCTGCTAGATGCTGGGTGAAGGTCACCACGGCTGCCATGGTTTGCGTGGCATTAGCATGGAGTTGGCCGAGCCCTCAGGGTCAAAGCTGACAGAGCTCACTCGGGTTGGTATTAACGATATCCATTTTGCCAAGATGACGGTGTTAGTCGTGTTTAAAGTCAGACAAGAATACTTAACGAGAAGGTCCCGATTATCTCGTGAAGCCATTTTGTCTTGGTGAGCAGACCTCAACATTGTCATTTTACTCCTGAACCATATTGCTGCCATTGTAAGACAAGAGGAGAAGAGTTTCCGTGAGTCTGAGCATACAAATGTTTAAAAGTGGTGTGTTCTGTCGTCATTGGACATAAATTGTGTGATTAAATATTAAGAGTGTGGCTGTATTGGTGAAAAATAATGTCTCGATGTACAATTGCATTGCGTTCACAGTAAACAATTATCGATACGAAATGGTGGCGTGTTCCATGTTAATCACACATTAGCGTGGTAAACAAGCAGTTTAGTCTAAATTTGTGATGCAACTGTTGGGCTCCTAAATTTTGATTTAAAGCTTTCGTGACTGCAGGGATTTGTTGGGCTCCTGTCTATGTAAAAGGGTTCTGCTGGTGTGCATTCCATTAATGGGTGACCATGAGAAATTCATGCTTGGGCGTCCTGTGTATGTCATGTCTATTTATATGTTAATTATTCCCATTTTAAGGGACGGTACACACGTATGCTAAGTATCCCATTCAAAGGCACACCTATTCATATGGTAATCATGCCTCAGAAGTGAACGGATGTGCAGAGGAGATCTGTGAGATGCAAGCCTTTGTGTGATCATCACAGTCAGCCTGCTGTTTCGGGATTATCGGCAGAAAATTGCGTGAAATTATTTGCAAATCAGATTTAAGTGGGTGAGAGAGCCAAGCTCCGATGCTCCGAAACTCCGAAACTCCTTTGGTCACAATGGCCTCAAACTGCACAATGATTAACTCGGCAGTGCTCCTATGCCCATCGTGTGTTTCACGCATAATTAGGCCGGATTAGGATGCTGGCTCCGCCATCCGAGTTAAGGGCCGCATATCTTCATGAAAGCATAAGCTCAGTCTCGGAGTAACGAATCCATCATTGCAAAGGCTCATAATCTTCCAGGACGGTGACAAGTGTGCGGTTGCAGCACGCGTTTTGTGACGTGGGCAACGCACTACGCGGTGGGTGCAGTGAGGAGGGGCGGTGTGCGCAATGTGCTGCGGAATGTTGGGTGAAGCATGGCGCACGCTGGGTGAGAGTTATTCATAGTAAAGGGTTTATGGGTTAGATCGCGTCAATATAAATGTCGTTAACCCACCACCACCTGACACAGCCAATTATTAAGGTTTATCATACTAATAGGGTTTTCCCCTTTTTTCTGGCAACAAAACTGACACCTTTTGCAAGGAATCATGCTTACATTAACCACAATACTTGCAGTCAAATGCAAAAAAAAACAATACTCTGATAATTTATAAATTGTCTTTGAAACTGATTGGTCCACACCAGAGACAGCTTTCTTTGGAGCCTAGTCTCATATGGTGTTCGACCAGATGACGCAACCAGATGACGCAAAAGGTGTCAGTTTTGTTGCCAGAAAAAAAGGGGAAAACCCTATTAGTATATTTTGGTACTGGCAAAGGAGGTCCCATGATGTAAGGTTTATCATGTTAACAAAAAGTGAGTTACTACTTCAGCACAACGGTGTGTTAGAGAGTAAACCAACATATACAATTTGAGTACGCCGTTTCGCTGGTAATTACATCCAGCTATATAAAGCGATTTGCCAGATTTGTGTAGAAATCCTCCTGTTTCGGTCAGTCTAAAGAACATACATTTCTTGTGGAAAAGCTGCATAAGACGACTTCGCCACTAGGGGCGCTCTCGTCAACAATTTTCCGCGACCACGTAATTTATCACAACGCCACAGGTGCAGCAGTCCTTGGCTCCGCAAGTCTTTCTGTTTCGGTGTTAAATAGAGTAAAGGTGATGTCATCACTTTGAGCCTATCACGTGCGAAAACCACAGGGGCGTTAATGTAGGCACATACATGAACATGGATTATGTTAATATGAGAAAATGCATAATCGACTGTTTGTTTATTCACTGTGACTAACTGCACCTGAAAAATGATGACATCACCTTTACTCTATTTAAGACCGAAACGGGAGGACCTCTTCACTATTCTGGCAAATCGGCTGCTGAAGCTGGTTGTAATCACCAGCAAACACCGTACTCAAATTGTAAATGTTGTGGATTTACTCTTGAACAGATAGGTGTCCTGAAATCCGAACCTATTGGTCATGTTAAACTGGGTGAGAGTTACTCTTTGGTTAATTTAAAATAATAAAATACTATTATTTAATTTAATTTATTTTCTTTCTACGTGACTTTACCGAAAGAACCAAAGAGTAATTCCTGCAGTCACGAAAGCTTCAAATCAAGTTTGGGTGAGAGTTGCTTGCTATCCCCCTAACCAAGTCGGCCCTTCTGGGTTTCCCCGCCTAATAGAGCCCACGACCTTGCCCATACAGTAGTCCCTCGGTTAACAGTGACATCGGTTGACGTTTTTTTGGTTCACGTTTCGCCTCCCATCGGACCCCATGGTTTCGACTAACATAAAAATGTTTATTAACGGTACGTTTACGTGATGCACGTGGGTGCCAATTTCGGCCAATCTGAGCGCTCGTAAGTGGGCTGAGCAATGCCCTCAGACAATCAGTGACGTCCATTTATGAGCATTTAGACCTCGACTGGCTTTTTTTACATTGTTTTCTGTTTTGGCAGTGGAAACAGCTCTCTTGCAGACTCAGTGATTTGTACTTATTTTTCAAAGTAAGTAAATTTAATTCACAGTTATTTCGGTTAACAGTAGTCTTAATGGAACGGATTAAAAACGTTAACCGAGGAACTACTGTACTGTAAAGCGGTGCGCGCGCTCCCAGCTAGCGCCGTCGACCTACGCGAGGAAGGACGTGGGGCTAAGCTGCTAGTCACCCAACGGGGTCGTGGCGTGTCCGGATCACGCCACGTCCAGCCGGGTTCCGTACACTGCGGGGGGCACACGAACGAGGAGCCTGCGCCCCGATTCAAGACCCCTTTCCCAAGCTCACGTTAAAACTCAAGTTGCGTTACATTTTGTATGAGAAACCAGTTTCGCTAAGCATGATGGGTAAAATCACAGATAATCACGAATAATAAGAAAAAATAGGGCCGCAGATAATATTAATTTTCATTAACCCGGCAGCTGCTATTGATAAAAAAGAGCCACAGGTAATGTACCTATGTTGAACCTCTTTCACACTGTACGTAGCCAACTGTACTAATTGGATATGCGGGGGAAGGACAACAAACTAAACACAAAAGGCAGTTCTAAAGAAATGAGTATTCAATCGAGATAGGGTTACGAATAAGAGGAGTTTTCCTGCAAAAGGATGACAGTAGTTCTACTGCATCAGCTGTTTGTGTTGCCCCATGGCATCACAAGAACTGGCAGTGGCCAGCACTGGGTGGCCCGCCAGCCACGAGCCGGAGCGCCCCGAGTCGGGAGGATGAGCAGTGTGCCCCAGTGAGCGTTGTGGTCCTGAGCCGCACACCTGGTGGTACTGAGCATGTGGCCTCCGATCTTGATCTTCAGCTTCAGCTGGGGCTTCCCAGTGGTGGAGTCTGACTCAAGCGTCTCCGAGGAGAAGCTCACCTCCCCTTCGGCGCCGACCCCGTCTCGCCGGCGCTTGTGCTTCTTGTGCTTCTTGTGTTTTTTCTTGTGCAACAAATGAATGCTGCCGCCTGCCTGCCCTGCACACGCGCAGACCGCACATGCACAGTACACATCAGAAGCACGTAAAACAAGTTCCCAACAACAACAGCCGCGATTCGCCACTAAGTGGTGGTGACGTCACCACAGCGCTTGTGCCAGGCCAGGTACACTTTGAGGCCATGTGAAGTGTTGAAGGCTCGCTGACAGGAGGTCACGAGACAGACCCAGGTGTCATGGGTTGACTGAGATGACTGGCAGATGCACCACCTCTGCTACCCACCGTGTCCCCTACTGTGCACTTTAGCCACCCGGTGCTACACTCGTTGAGCATTGCTCCTCTGCCATCCATTGTTGTTAGAAGGCAACTGCTTCCAACTGCCCACTAGCGTCCTTCATGAGCCTCCTCCATTGAGGCCGATCTTAACACTGCTGGTACCAGTCTTCAGCAAGTCCACTCAGCATGACTTCCTCCTGAATCGCCTCAGTCCATCTCTATTCCAGCATGTATCGAGCCCGTTTAGCCCCCTCTATCCGGCCAAACAGAAGCTGTTTGGGCACGCCGTGGCTGGGTATGTAGGCTACATGACTTAGGCATTGTAGCCTTGTTCGTCGGAGGAGCTCACTGATGGGAATGCATCCAGATCTTAGAAGGATTTGTGAGCTCTTCACACAATACAGCCTGTTTAAACCAGGAAGGATTGTAGTCAGGCCAGCATGAATGTTTCTAACCAACAAAGATGTTCCATCAAAGGGGTCCACATTTCGCAAGCACAGAGAATTGACATGACTGTGGCCGAGTAAACCCAAAGCTTCGTGTGGAGTGACAGACCAGATAGCTTCCACACAGCATGACAACGACCGATTAAAATATTATGCTGCCAAACTGATTTGGAGTGAGACCTCTTCTGTCAAACCAGAAGAGCACACTGCGCGTGTGTTTTATTTTTTTATAGAGGCATTTGTTAATTTCCTTTCTCGAGTCGTCGCCATTTCCTGGCTTTGTGTGTGTGCTCTGTGGCCGTTCCTCTCGGGAAGACAAAGACGGCTATGAGCTGCTCGCTTCCCATGGAGTGTTGCATGTTGGTTAATTATGATAGATTTCTCCACCCTTAACTCTCCTAGGAGATCCACTTTAATTTCGTACTTATTATTCGACTTAGCCTGTTATTATTTTATCTGATATCCCGGGGCTAGGGAATTTGTTTTGTGTTTTTTTTTTAGGAGCGACCCTGACTGCCCGCTTGCAACCCCCCCCCCCCCCTTTTTCCTCTTGTGTGAAATTCGGGGAGGTTTTATTACATTTTATTGCTGTCTCTTTCATGCTTTCTGGCCTTTTGAAGTGAGGTGTGCGTGCATCTGTTGTCCGTGGAAGTGGGGAAACGGGTTTTTCGCTCGTCTTTGTTTGCTACCGGTGGCGGTTAAAAGAAATATAGTATTGGCAGAATTATTCTTAATATTAATTTAAAAAAAAGGGATAGATACAACACATCATACTCGATCCACAGCTAGAGTGCGTAAGTGGGCTGAGCAATGCCACCCCGCTGTAAGTGGTTCGCCTATGTTCCATCTTAGACCAGGAAAGCTTCTTTTTTCACACACTGGTTTCCTGCTATAAGTTTTACCCACCAAGCAACATAGCAGGAGGCTCTTTCTTCCTGACCTGCTTTTGTGCTTTTACCATCTACATGGCAGAGGCTCGGTCTCATTAGCAGCAGTTGCACTTTAACAACTCTGGCACCCCCCCTCCCCCCTCACAGCCAGTCTACATAACAAAGGCTCAGTCCTTTGTTATGTAGACTAGCCGTAGTCTCAAGCCGCACCTTACCATAATAAAGGCTCAGTCCTTTGTTATGTAGACTAGCCGTAGTCTCAAGCCGTACCTTACCATAATAAAGGCTCAGTCCTTTGTTATGTAGACTAGCCGTAGTCTCAAGCCGCACCTTACCATAATAATAAAAAGGGGGCCTGTCCTGGCTCCCCCCCCTCAACCTGTATATATACGGGGTAGTATCTCTTGGAATCTCTCATTTACTTGATACAGCAAGCGTGATGTGACGGTTTCCACCTGAAGACGGAAGCTTGTGTTGCCTCCAAAACGTCGTGATTTTTATTTTTTATTTTATTTTACTTTTATTAATTTTATTTTTTTACCTACATGACTTTATCGAAAAAACCTAAGAATATGAATACCAGGAAAAGCGTTGGGCAGAGATGATCTCCCGGACTACCCTACATGATATACTGACAACAGTCTGGACCACAGGACAGGTTCCTTAAGATTGGAAGGATGCCCTGATATTCCCCACATTTAAGAAGGTAAACCACACAGATTGTACCAACTACAGGGGCATTTGCCTCCTCACTGTGCCGGGAAAGGTCCTGGCAAGGATTATTCAACATTGCCTTGCCAAGCACACTAAAGAGAGGCTTGCAGAGCCCCAATGTGGTTTCAGACCAAGGCAGTCCTGCCTGGATACCATATTTTAGATCTGTCTGCTACAGCAGAGGTATAGGGAATTCTAACAAGACCTACATTTTTGTTTTATTGAGCTGGTCAAGACCTATAATACTATCAATAAGCCTGGGCTCTGGGATGTTTTTCAGACCAGTGCTGACTCTCTGCTCATGATCATTAAGGACCTTCGTGATGGTGGGCAGGCCCAGGTGAAGCCACGTGGCCAGGATTCAGAGCCTTTCCCTGTTCACCTTGGGGTATGATAGGGATGGCCTCTGGCTCCTATATTATTTAACATTAAATTTAATCACGTAGTTCTTTCATGGCTGTTCTGGAGTAAAATCCATCTAGTACAGATACAATGGGAGGCTGATTGATGCCCGGGTGCGGTCGAGGGTTGGCTCCCTTTTGGTTAACCATGTTATGTATACTGATGATCTGGTGATTGCTTCTCACTCAGAGGAGGAGTTGGAGGCACTGCTGCTGAACCTGAAGCATGCAACTAAGAGGTGGAGTCTTACCATCAGCCCCACTAAGCACCTGCCTGGGTATTTTGTGCCAACAAACACTCCACCCCCTCAACCCATCATTGGTGATGGAGCAGTTGTGAAGAGAGTGGAGAGTTTTCAATACCTGGGCAGTGTGCGACGGCTCGAGAAAGGAAATTAACAAATGCCTCTATAAAAAAATAAAACACATGCGCAGTGTGCTCCAACGATGGAGCACAGCCGTCTTTGTCTCCCCGCAGCACGGACAGCAAGATTTGCGCACGTGAGCAAATAACATTTCCCCATAGGGAGATCAAACCACGATGGAAATACCGTGAACACGGCTACATCATACCTTGAGTCGCTTGCAATCAAATCACAATGATACTAAGCAGCCAAATGAGTCTCATTTTAACTTCCAAACCAAAAACAACTTAAGCTGTGTGAGACAAAGGATAAACGCCCAGAGCGAGGGAAGGGATTATAGAATCCGCTTAACGCGTAGGCTTTCGCGACCAATATTATTCATAATCAAAACCCAAAATGTGGATTACGATTTTGCAACCTCGGTGCGAACGCGAATCGTCAGTCTGGTTTGGTTTGATGACCCATGTGTGGCGCCGTTTCGCGAGGAAACCCCCACACCTCTTTCCAGAATTATTACGGACAGCTGCTTCTTTAAAGAACCTTATTCCTCCAATAAATCGCACATACGGGCACACACACGACACACACGGACGCAGATGTGTCCACACACACAAACAAAAAAATGATATGTTCCGGCTACAAGAGCACGCCACCGCGCCGTCAGCTACAAAGAACGCGCCACAGCGCCGTCAGAGTCACAGAGTATGGGTGCCTGCACCGAGGGCCGCCAAGCGCCGCCGGGCACCACCCAGCGGGCAAGTCTCTCCACGAACAGCAGCGGGCCGACGCCGCTCACCTCCCAGCGGAGAAAGTCGCGGCTGCAACCCGCACGGGCGAGAGTAAATCTCCGAATCGGTCGTATCACCTCCCCCACTCACAGACTCAAGGAAGCACATACACACACGGCTACTTTCCGCGGGGCATGCAAGAATTTATCCAAGAGACAATCCACCTCTCTCACAATGAGACCCACCCTAGACAATCATCAGAAGACTAATTATAAAGTTTGAACACCAGCTGGCCGTGAGGAATCATGGCCCTCTGAGTAATTAAAAATCCGTCGGTTATAAGAGTGTGAAGTTTTTGTCTTTTTAATTTCGTTTCTCTTATCGCATAGATGACCAATAGATTCATCGATGCAAACTAAAACTCTCGAAATCCTCATTGCGAATCGATATGTTACAGAGAGAGAATATCGTGTCAAACCTGTTTCTTTGAACACACGCACCCACCCACCATTGTCAAACATTTCGTTAACATATAATCTTGCTGATGAATCTATTGACGTATACTTTTGCCTTTGCATGTAAGAGTGTCATATGTTTGTTTAGAATAAAAATTGCTTAAAACACAAGTATGTCCAGTGTTTCTTTCCAAGTCCATGCAAAACTGTCTTATTCATAAGAACTGTAACCTGCGTTGAGATATGAATTTGGAGACCTAACAAAACAAACACATTGATAATCGTTTTTATCCTGATTGATACAACTCTGGATAACGAAGCTAAGCCTAATTATCATAACTACACACATTAACATAATCGCAAGCATTCGCATAAATTAATACGAATATCTCTGTGATTACCATAATTTATGCAAATAAATTACATACAATACCATAATTTATGCGATTTATGCATTTCTTTAAAATTTCATTAAAAAAAAATATTTTTATCAAAATTTCATAATCCAGCACATATACAACATATGCACAGACAAAGCTGTGAACGAGCAGCGAGCAGTCTGGCCGTGAGCGCGCTCCAGCAGTGGACCAAGCCTATTATTCAACACATCCTCGTGGGACTGTAAGTATTTTTCGGATAAGAAAGAAGACAGAAGATGGGACATTAACTTTACACTCACTCACCATTTAACTGTACCTTGTACTGAATGTGGCCTAAGAAGAAGCCTGGGTGCTTTTGTCTCCACAGTAGTGATGTTTACACATGGCACCAGGTACTCATGTGAGGCTGAGTCGACCTAGGGATGACGATTATCAGGGCCGATTCAGATAATTGTCACTGGTTTTGGGTGTGAGCTGGAATCGAACTCGGTTCGCCAGGTTCGTCGTGCAGAGCGCTAACCGTTGCACTACCGCTCCCCACTCACGGACAAACACACACCTGTGTTGATTCATCATCATTGGTAAGTACATTCAGACGCTGTCGCCTCGACAGACCTGGTTTCACCTGAGGACGGCTGCTTGCCTTGTGGCCGAAACGTCGTGAGAATTATTTTATTATGTTTGATTTTTATTATTTTATTACTTCCCTTCTACGTGACTTTACCGAAAGAACCAAGAAGATGAATCCCTGCAGTCACGAAAGCTTTAAATCGAAAAAAAAAGTACAGTATTTATTCAGTATTTACTACTATTTATTGTCTGGGAATGTTTCTTGTGTTTTTTTGTTTATTTAGCATACAGTATTTATTTAAATTGTGCTGTGTCGATGTAGGTTGCCGTGTACCCCACCCCATTATTTAGGTAAGGCTTAAGTATTAAATATCGCGGTTTTGGCTTTTGCGGCACTTCCAAGAAAGTAACTGCCACAATATTCACGGGTCTCCTGGATGCTGCTAATCCTGCATAATCCACGGACACAAGTAGCACTAATTACATACCTGCATTTCCCATAAATATGCTAAATTCCTCTTGATATGCAAATTCTTTTGTTAAGGCGCCCCCCTCCCAACCCAGCTTATATATATGCTCCAAGCACGTGTGCTGCCTCATTCAGACGCTGTCGCCTCGACAGACCTGGTTTCACCTGAAGACGGCTGCTTGCGTTGTGGCCGAAACGTCGTGAGAATTATTTTATTATGTTTTATTATTTTTATTATTTTATTACTTCCCTTCTACGTGACTTTACCGAAAAAACCAAGAAGAAGGGGTCTCCTGTATTTGGAAGTTTGCGTGTCTCTCTCCCTGTGGTTGCATGGATTTTTCTCCTGGTCCTCCGATTTTCCCCTCCACATTTAGAAACATGCATTTTTAATATTTTGGCTGCTATACATTTCCACATAAGGCACTTCATTGAGCTATCATTTGTGGCCAGGTCGCTTCTGAAAAAGAGCTATATAGCTCTGTGGGGCCTTACCTGGTAAAATCAAAAGTTTAGTTTTTTAGTTTTAGTTTTGTTTAAACCCGACAAACTGCAATACAGATTCTAGATTTGAAGTTTTCGTGACTGCAAGGATTCATATTCTTAGGTTTTTTCCGTAAAGTCACGTAGGTAAAAAATTCAAATTAATAAAAGTAAAAATAAAATAAAAAAATCACGACGTTTCGGAGGCAACACAAGCTTCCGTCTTCAGGTGGAACCGTCACAGCCACGACAGCTGTATCAAGTAAATGAGAGATTACAAGAGCTACCACTCCGTATATATAATGGTTGAAAAGGGGAAGCTGTCGTGGCTGTGACGGTTCCACCTGAAGACGGAAGCTTGTGTTGCCTCCGAAACGTCGTGATTTTTATTTTTACTTTTATTAATTTGAACTTTTTACCTACGTGACTTTAACGAAAAAAACTAAGAATATGCAATACAGATGCCGAATGCACGCATGCCAAACGCACGTCGCACACTGAAGTAGGGGTGCCTATATTAGATTACCCCTCTCAAAGTCACTCAACGAAGCTGGAATTTGGGATAAACAAAATAAACCCAAAAAAATGGGTTCGCCAGAGTTAGTAGCGTGCTGGGGTAAAGTGGTGGTTACTCCTGCCTCTTTCAAGATGTCTCGACCAGTATGGAAGAGTAGGCGAAATATCCTGCAGAGTGGCTCTGAAGAGCTCCCTCTGTGGAGGCCCCTTCCACCAGCAGTGGTGCAAGAAAGCACATTCAGGGCTGAGCATTTACCTTTCGCCATAATGAAAAGGCTCTCCCTCCAAGTAGATCAGCTTTGAGAGGTAATGTGTAATTTAAAGAGTGCTTATTAAGTGGTTTTGTATGTAGATGTTAAGATTCATGTATAGAGGCTACAATAGAATGCTGGACGGTTTTGAAACACATGCCTGTTGTTGGGACGCATTGACACCCGTGCAAGGCCCTGGACAAAGCAGATAAGTGGCGATTTATTTTCCACATGTTGACATGCCAACATGACACTCCTCCAGGATCCGTGTCCCAGCTTCCCTTTCAGTGCATGATGCTAATTGGAATCCTACCCAAATGAGAATTGAGCACACAAAGTGCATGATATCAAAATCAGGAAATATGTTTAGAATTTCATGTATATTCTACCCGATGGTATATAAAGTGCTGTCTAAAGCTCGTATCCACTCTACCTCTCCAGCCTCTATATATGCTGTGAAGTACCATTGCCCAAAACGTTGCCTGCTAAATACTTTTTTCTTTGTAAGGCCACGGCCTTCTTGACGAATGTGCACATTTTTTCTCCCAGGGACGCTTATGCTTGAACACATTGTTGCCATTAACATATTAGCTGTTCTCTTTTGAAATAAGGGAAAGTGATATCTTTCACGGGTTTCAAGGCGCAACACTAAATATCAGACTGGTGTAGGAGAAAGGCTAATATTAAAAATCCTGAACTACCTCTGACTCTTAAGTGTTGGATGGTGCGGTTATTGTTAATCACATTCCCATTCAATGACTATGCAGATAAGGTTTTTCGTACTCTATGTGGGATGGAATTACTGCAAGCCAAGAGTGTGGACGTCATGTGGAATACTGATATATTTCAGGCAGTTTAAAAGAGTTCACCCAAATAATAAAATAAAACAGGGGAAAGGTGTGTAGGAAAGTGTCGGGTGAAACAAAACTGCCATGGAACAAGTAGATTACTGTTATTGGCTTCTAAGGATGCAGCTGCCACATAACAACCAGACAACACCATATACAATATATCACAGAAGGGGAGTCTGTAAAATCCATTGGTTCTATAAACCTGTTGTATATATGCCTTTTTCCAAGAAATTACATTAAGAATGATTCTGCCTATTTTTTTTTCTAAGTTTGATCTGGATGTAGAGCTGGGGCACGAAAGGGCGGGTCACGCCTCACACCCCCCCTGCCTCTTGCTTCGCCACACAAAAGGCAGCTGGAGGAAGTAGTCATAAAATTTAGTTATAAAAAAACCCCGGTGCAGGGGGGGGCTAATGAAATTCTGTAGGAAATGCCATAAAAAGTACAAACAGCGAGTCCATGGACCCAGACCAAAAAAATGCACTTATTGGTACCACCTGAGGTGGCAAAGTCTAGTCATGATTTTTGTAATCCTCCACGTGTGTGGGACATATTCTGATGCGATAACCTTTGCGGAGTGGCAGCTTAGTTGTAGTTACCGTGACTTTTATACCCACGCCCTATGACAGGCGTACGGAACGATGAAATGTGCATTATTACTGAAAAACTACCTCGACCAAAGCCAGTTAGGTCACAAACTGGTCTTCATTGGTTTAAATACACAATGAAAACACAGGGTGATAAGGAATACCATAGCGAGGTAAGGAACTACCTGAATATTATAAACACTGACATTCGCATATACTTAGTCAATTATACATGTAATCCCATAGATGTCGTTAGTGATGGATATATGTTAAGGTTATATTAATGTTATCAAGCTCTGTGTGTACTTAGATGGTGTTAACAAGGGTAACCAAGTGCAGAATGACCACACTGTGCATCAATGTATACAACCACTACCACAGTAATACCATCAGAATCACCACCCTGTGTCACTCATCAAACTGCTCGTCTACCTCGTCATCTGACTCCCCGAGTTCAAAGTCAGGTTCTGGATCATCCTGCAGTTTTTGGTTACTGCAGGTCTGTAACCTGCACGTGTCTGTGCATGTCAGTCCATTTGACAGGCACGTGGAGCTTGGCATTTTGCTTGAACCCACACACTTGCATGCTCGCAGTTCCAAGACCACATCTGGTGCGGGTGGGGAGCGCATCCAGTAAATGGCCAGCTTGCCATGATCGTCTGTCCATCCATACTCAGTAGGGCTTGGCACCACAGGGTTAGCCTGCAGACAGCACTTCCAGATTGCTGCCTGATAGTTGGCTCGTTGAACATGCATGAAGAGACCGTCTCTACATGGTGGCAGCTGGCTGGACTCGACTTCTCCCATTTTGGTGCAGAAGAGCTGGTAGCGCAGTTCGTTCACCTCACCAGTGCTGCTATTCGCAACATACATGCGACAGGTGAACTGCTCAATTTTCTGGAACAGCTCATCACTCACATTCCATGACTGCCCCAGTCGACTAAAAGTCTCTTGCCAGGAAGTAGGCCTCGGCAAGGTAAGGTAAAAGTGTAAAAACAACGAGCCTACCTTTACCCTACCTTTTACCTTACCACAATACAATCACTCTACCCTACCTTTTACCCTTTAGCAGGTAAGGTAAAAGGTAAAAAGCAACGAGCCTACCTTTTACCCTACCCTTTTACCCTTACCCCTTGGCATGTCGACACCTTTACCCTTTACCTTTACCCTTGTACCCGGTAAAAAGGGTACAATTACCTTACCTTGCCGAGGACTAGCAGGAAGTGTCCTCTCTCATCATCTTCAGGGCATTCAGCTTCACTCGACCAGTAAATGCACTGACAGTGCAGCAGCCTGTGAAGGCTAATTGGGCTGACACAGATGCTGTCTCCAAGTGCCCTTGCCAGTTTGCTAATATCGACAAACCATGTGCGGTGCTGTGTCCCACACTTCTGGTAGATGGGACAGGTGATGTCCTCCTGGAAGCCAAGACAAAGCACCATGACATCAGTGTCTTCAGCCGTGATAACTGCATTTGAGCTCACATTTGCTGCACGCAATGCATGCAGGAGCAGACGGGTGTCGGCTTCATCATGCGTGGAGTGCAGCTCTGCTACTTCCTCACACTCATCTTCTGTCGACTTGAAGCAGATTACCTCACAGGTCATGTACAACACCCTGCGCCATGCAGCATTTCTCTGTATCGTGGGAGTTTCCACTCTTCCACCATAAACTTGATGAGACTGGTCTTGTTGGAAGGACTGCACAGGAATTGTCTCCACTGCTGGACGTGGTGTCCCCCTGCAAGGTTCTTGTACTGGAGAGTGGTGTCGTTCAGCATCTTTGATCGAAGTCTGTCGGTAGACATGAAAAACATCAATCCTCTCACTCTGTGCCCCCTCGTGGTTGACCTGGGTCAAGGCTGACTCTGCCACCTGTGCAAAGGTTTTGTTGTTGCCATTCATTTTTTGGACCAGGCTCATCTCATCAATGATGGAAGTAGATGGGGTTGGGATGTCTTCTGCAGGAGACACATTCTTTTCAAGCTCTCTGGCAAGTGCAGCCTTGTTTGATTTTAGTAGGGACCCATCAGCATTTGCCAGTGCCCATGGCAGTGGGCCCAGTAGGTGGGCAAGGACATCCTTCATATTCACCTTCCTGCTTTCAGCCACCAGGATCATGTGGCTGAACAGGTTTCTATCTGCCTTCATAACCACATCCTGTGCTTTCTTTCCATGTGCTGTTTTTGTGCCAAAATTGGAGAATGTCTTCAGACATTGCTTGGTCATCTTGTCGTGGAATTTCACAGATGGTGGGTCCTCAGCTAACCTTGTTTGCTTGAATACCTGGTAGGCCTCTTCTCCTATCTCAAGAGTTATCAAGAGATCCCTGGTCACATCAGGTGGAGCCATGGTACCAGTGGAGAGGCTAACCAGATCTGTCTCATCAGGGGACATAGGATTGATCCAGTTATTCTTCAGAAGGTCAATGAGAGACTGGACATCTGCTTCATCTCTCTTGATCCTTGGACCCTGTAGATCTGGATGGGACCGTTTGGACCTGCCTTGACCTATCATGTCTCTCAGCTGTTAGGTAATATTTGGTCACAGCTCCTGGCTTCAAGCTGAATCCCTTTGTCCCTCCAGCTGTCTGGGTGTCTTTGTTCACCGTTTCTTCTATAGCATGGTCAACAGGGATTCAGCCAAATGGATTGGTGGAACCCAGTTGAAGGGGACAGGAACCAGGCCTTGATGAGACTTAGATTACTTCAATAGAATTAGAACACACACATACACCGGACAAACAGCTGTTCTCACAGGCTAAGAGCGAAATCAAAGTAATTCCGGTCCATTGTGAGAAGGCGAGCCGAGGTATTTCACATATAAGCAAGGACACAGATAATGCAACTCAGTCTGCAAGGGGCAGGCTCCGGGGCATGGCCTCGAGATCAACCATGGGTGTCGTGTCTCGCAGAGAGAAGGGACGATGTGTTGTTAAGAGCTGAGTTCGGCATGGACCGACAGAGTATCGCTGAAAGTTTTATTCTACATTTATCCTGATGTTTTGAGTCGCTTGCAGAATCAAGGATTGCGATAAGTCGTATTGTACTAAGCTATCAGAGTTGTGTAAGAGGTATCTTAATACAATTTACAAGTTTTGAGAGTGAGTGATCCAGCCAGCGATGAGCAGCTCACAGCAGGAGCCCTCTTGGAAAAAGGGCAGAGAGCACGAAAGTTGAGCAACGACAAGGCGTAGCCCTGAAGTAAGGGTGGGAGAGGCACCATCGGGTGTCTGCGCGAAGCTGGCAGCTGCATACAAAGGGAGAAAGCACGGGGAGAGCAAGGAGCAGTGGAAAGAGCCTGACCAGCCGCTCGTGAGGAAGAGAAGAGTGCCGGCGAGAGCGCCGTGGGTTCAACCCACACACACACCGACAAGCACCAGCTGGGAACCAAGACAGCAGTGAGGAACGGCGACCAGCGGACGAGCTGCGAGCGCTATCTGACGACGGAATAATCGCGCACCGCCGACGGCGAGCATCGCGCCAACTCAACCAACCAGCAGTGGAGAGAGCTGGCAACACCAAGAGGAAGAGTGTTGGCGCAGGCAAGAGTGCCGTGTGTTCAATACACACACACACACGCCGTCAAAGTGGCCCTGCTGGGAACCCGAGGTATTTTCAGTACAAGGAATGCTGTACCGCGTAAGCCGCCAATTCAGTGGGAAAGAAGACACACACACACATAACACGCATATCGGGACTAATAAGATTGTTCCAAAAAGTTTGCATTGTGTTTCAAGGAGGGTTTCCATTCCAAGGTGGTGCGTTAAATATCAGCTGATCGTGGAAAGCATTGCTGCCCTTCGAGTTACATGAATAGATTGTTTAGAAGTATTTTAGTCATTCGTTTTCATTAATTGCATAATCTTACCAATGAATTAATTCATAACTACTTTTGCTTTAGGCACATGTTTCTTTATTACTGTTCGTATGAATATTGTCACATTAATATTAAGGACTTTTTCCTATCACCGTGTATGCTCACTCGACTCTGAGAAATTAGCTGATTGTTCTGTTACCCAGTTTAACAAATGTAACAATTGAGGGTTAAATGTACGGATCAATGAGCAGGACATCTCGAAGGGGACCGTGTTGACAATTCCTAGCATAAGTGTTTGCATGTTAGAGTGTTTTTAGATATTAAAGTTGCTTAACACGGAAGAGTCTGAGTGGTGCCTTCATAAGTTCATGCATAATAATCTGAATTATAAGAACTGTTTCCTGCGGTGAGATCTGAATTTTGAGACCTGACATAAACACACTAAAGCATAATCAGTAAAAGTTCAAGCGAGAATCATTGTATTATCCCGATTGATAATACAACCCTAGACAACAAAGCAGAACCCAATTAGCATAAATGCATAATTTGTATAATTACGTAAATTGGCATGAATTCGTAAAATTGCACATTTTTTATTTTCATTGAATTTTCTTATTTTTAGAATTTTTCAAGACCTAATATATACAACAAACCCCATGTCAGATGTCAATCATGCAACTCATACGAGAATTGTGGTTCACATATATCATGCTTTTTAGCACGGAGCTGAAACTGTCCAAATACGCATCGTGGACATAGATGTGCCAACCATTCTCATTAGAAAATGTCATGACCTGACTAATCCAACCACTGGAAGACATCCACGTTACAGAACAAAGATCAGAGACTTGCTTATGTACCACACATGTTCTGGTTGATACACAACATCCTCTTTGAAGGGCAAAAGGCCAGCCTGGCAGTCGTATGTATAGATTACAGAGACATTTGTGCACATGGCCTTGTCACCCCTTTGAACAGCGACACTTACACTCTCATCACGTCCAAAAGTTCGCAAGCCTTCCTGTTGTCACGTATGACGAAGCAAGTCCTCTAAGGACGTAAAAGACCAAAAAATAAATGTGATGCTTGTATCCATCGTGACACGAAGTCACCTAGTCCTGTTATGAACATTGGACTCGTATAATGCACGGCACAGTGCACGATTCGTAAAGAACACGCACTTACAGGACACAGTGAGTGAAACACAGTGGGGTGAGTGTGAGCTCAGTGTAGGGTAAGTGTGGAGTGTGAGCTCAGTGTGGAGTGAGTGTGGGTGAGTGTGGGGAGTGGGGTGAGTGTGGGGCGAGTTTGGGGTGAGTGAGGTGAGTGAGGGGTGTGGAGTGAGTTGGGTGAGTGTGGGGTGAGTGTGGGGTGAGTGTGGGGTGAGTGGAGGGTGAGTGTGGTGTGAGTGTGGGGTGAGTGTGGGGTGAGTGGAGGGTAAGTGTGGGGTGAGTGTGGGGTGAGTGTGGTGTGAGTGGGGGGTGGTTGTGAGGTGAGTGTGGGGTGAGTGTGGAGTGTGAGCTCAGTGTGGAGTGAATGTGGTGTGAGTGTGGGGAGTGGGGTGAGTGTGGGGTGAGTGGAGGGTGAGTGTGGAGTGAGTGTGGGGTGAGTGGAGGGTGAGTGTGGGGTGGGAGTGGGGTGAGTGTGAGCTCAGTGTGAGCTCAGTGTGGGGTGAGTGTGGGGTAAGTGTGGGGTAAGTGTGGGGAGTGGGGTGAGTGAGTGGTGAGTG
>CM025659.2:771257-783694 GCA_014621495.2 Entosphenus tridentatus
GTGTGGGGTGAGTGTGGTGGGTGAGTGTGGGGTGAGTGTGGGATGAGTGTGGGGGTGAGTGTGGGTGAGTGTGAGGTGAGCGAGGGGTGAGTGAGTGGTGAGTGTGGGGTGAGTGGGGGGTGAGTGTGGGGTGAGTGAGTGGTGAGTGTGGGGTGAGTGTGAGGGTGAGTGCGGGGTGAGTGAGTGGTGAGTGTGGGGTGAGTGGGGGGTGAGTGAGTGGTGAGTGTGGGGTGAGTGTGGGGTGAGTGTGAGGGTGAGTGCGGGGTGAGTGCGGGGTGAGTGCGAGGTGAGTGCGGGGTGAGTGAGTGGTGAGTGTGGGGTGAGTGTGAGGTGAGCGAGGGGTGAGCGAGTGGTGAGTGTGGGGTGAGTGCAGGGTGAGTGTTAGCGAGTGTGAGTGTGGGGTGAGTGTGGGGTGTGTGGGTCTCGGTGTGGTCTCGCACCGCCGCTCTCGAGTCCTCCCAGCTCCGCGCTCATCTCCTTGCGCTTCCCCATGGCGACCTCACCAGAGCGCTGGGTCACCAGGCCACGGGGTTACACGGTCACGGGGTCACCAGGTCAAGGGGCCGCGGAGTCGCGGGTCACCTGGACAGCCTCGCTCCCTCCGCTTGCCGCCGCCGCCGCACACAAACCACGTGACGGGAAGCGGACGTGACGTACGAGTTCACACAGCCGCCGCGACGTCATTAAAATGCGACCGCGGCGTGACCGGCCTGCGACTGAGACTGCTCCCGCGGCGTGACGTCAATAGGCATCTGGAGACGTCACGCGTCGCATGACGTCACCGTGGATTGACACCGCAGTGAGGGTGCATCACACCAACGACACCATTCACGAGACAGAATCGAGCCGAATCTTTCATGGTTAAGATGTTATTGAAAGATCCAAATTACGTCCATCAATTGTCGCCTTTCTATGCACTTAATATCATCACAATTTCATAACGTCACATACAATACTCTTAATATTGTATCTCTTAACAGGCTTCCCTTGGTAATACGACTCCGCTGTTTGTGAAATGCAGCACCTTGTTGACAACGAGTGGTGGCCTGTACCTCTTCACAGGCCCTGCTGCTAGACAGTAATTGCATGACATTAAAATCATAATCCTGCTACATCGATAAAAGGGTCCGATTCCGAGTTTCACCCACCCATGAATACAGAGTTCGCAAGTGCAGCGAATTGATGGTCCCATCACCCAATAATAAATGAGAAAGAAATATACAAAGTTAGGTTTTCGCTGTGCTGGCGGAGTGTTGGGATGTGATGGCACCACCACCCCCAGTCGTCTCTCCTTGCATCATCCACGACCACCCACTCAAGAATCCAAACTCCCTGTCAAATTTAACAAACTACACCTCCATTGATAATTGGTTTTTTACCCTTTTATCTGGCAACAAAACTGACACCTTTTTTTGTTGCCAGATAAAAGGGTAAAAAATATATATATTTTGCTACTGGCAAATGAGGTTCCAATGGTGTAAATGCTTACCCCGAGCTCTCATACTCTGATGGTGCATTGTCTTTGAGTTGTGCGCCTTTTGGCGTCATCTGGTCCAACACCATGTGAGACTAGGCTTTAAGGGAAAGCTGTCTCGGGTGTGGAGCAATCAATTTCAAGGACAGTGCATACATTATCAGTTATGTTTTTGTGTGTTTTTGTTTGCATTACGACTGCAGGTATTGTGGTCTATGAAAACATGACTCCTTGTAAAAAAAGGTGTCATTTTTGTTGCCAGATAAAAAGGTAAAAAAACAATGATATTTTGCTACTGGCAAATGAGGTTCCAATGGTGCACCTCCCTTCACGTCTTCATTGGTGATTATAACATCCATATGATGAATCTGCACTATCTGGACTATGGATTGCAATCGATGTCTCTTCTCTACTTAAAGCTTTCGTGACTGCAGGAAGTCACATTCCTTGGGTCTTTCAGGAAAGTCACGTAGATAGGTTCAAATTTATAGAAATAATAAACAAAAAACTACGACGTTTCGATCGCAAAACAAGCGGTCGTCATCAGGCAAAGAGAAAAGGGGGGTAAGCCTCTAAATCAGCGGTCGGGAACCTATGGCTCGCGAGCCATATATGGCTCTTCCGGTGACGGCATATGGCTCCCAGACAATTTTGAGTTGAAAAATAATAAAAAAAAATCAGTTTGGAACTGATTTTAAAATACTTGTGATATTGCTTAATAATACTGTGTGATTTTAAAGTAAACAGAAATTAGTTTTGAAGATAAATTTCACGGGTCACGAGTTCCGTGACCCGTGACCCGTGGGTCGGGTCGGGAACCAATGGCTCGCGAGCATGTCACGGGTCATTGTAAAGGTGAATAAATCCATTTGATCAGATAGCCAACTAGTTTATCCGCTTCAACCCTTGTAACGGAAAAGATGGCGAAAAGAAAAAAAGACGATGATTACCGTGCATTCCAGGCTGCGTGGACAGAGGAATTTGCATTTGTGGAGAGAGCAGGATCTGCGGTATGTCTAATATGCAATGATAAAATTGCATCGATGAAACGGTCAAATATAAAGCGGCACTTCGATACGCACCATGCTTCATTTGCATCGAAATATCCAGCGGGGGACAGCAGGAAAAAGGCATGCGAAGAGCTACAGCGGAGAGTGCAGACGAGTCAGCAGCAACTACGTGTGTGGACCAAGCAAGGTGACGGGAATTCCGCTAGCTTTGCGGGTGCTTTGGCAATAATAAGGAATGGAAAGCCATTCACAGATGGCGAGTATGCCAAAACATTCATGCTTGATGTGGCCAATGAACTGTTTGATGACTTCCCAAATAAAGACAAGATAATCAAACGAATAAAAGACATGACTCTGTCAGCAAGAACTGTTCACGATTGTAGCATCATGATGGCAAATCAAGTCGAGGAAACACAAATTAAGGACATAAACGCCGGAACATACTTTTCTCTCGCGTTAGATGAGTCAACAGACGTTAGCCATCTATCTCAGTTCAGTATAATTGCCAGGTATGCTGCAGGTGACACACTGCGTGAGGAAAGCTTGGCTGTTTTGCCAATGAAAGGGACAACAAGAGGAGAGGATTTATCACGTCTTTCATGGAGTTTGCTAAAGAAAAAAAACTACCGATGGATATACTTATTTATGTCTGTACTGATGGTGCACCCTGTATGTTGGGGAAGAACAAATGATTTGTAGCGCTTCTCCGTGAACATGAAAAGAGAGCCATCCTAAGTTTTCATTGCATCCTGCACCAGGAGGCACTTTGCGCTCAGACGTGTGGCCAGGAGCTTGGTGAGGTGATGTCGCTGGTCATTCGAGTGGTCAACTTTATTGTTGCCCGAGCTTTAAATGATCGCCAGTTTAAAGCTCTGTTAGAAGAAGTTGGGAATCATTATCCCGGTTTGCTTTTACACAGCAACATGCGTTGGTTGTCAAGGGGGAAGGTGCTCAGCCGTTTTGCAGCTTGCCTGAGTGAAATCCGAACTTTTCTTGAAATGAAAGGCGTCAAGCATCCTGAACTAGACAACACTGACTGGCTCCTGCAGTTTCACTATCTCGTGGACATAACTGGCCATCTGAACCAGCTCAATGTGAAAATGCAAGGTATTGGAAATACAATCTCATCCCTTCAACAAGCAGTGTTTGCATTTGAAAGCAAGCTGGAAGTCTTTCTCAGGGACATTGAAACAGGTCGTCTTCTGCACTTTGAAAGACTGCGGCAATTTAGAGATGCATGCTTAGCAAGTGACTCCACTCAACATCTGGATCTCCAGCAGCTAGCTGGCTTTACGTCCAATCTCCTGCAGTCATTCAAAGCACGTTTTGGAGAATTTCGTGCGCGCACTGGTCTTTTCAAGTTCATCACTCATCCACATGAGTGTGCAGTGGACAAAGTCGACCTAACATGCATCCCCGGGGTCTCTATCGGAGACTTTGAGCTGTAAGTTGCTGACCTGAAGGCATCAGACATGTTGATGAGTAAGTTCAAGTCACTTAATCGAGAGTTGGAAAGTCTTGCACGACAGCGAGCAGAGCTGGCGAGGGAACACAAGTGGACAGAAATGAAAAATCTTCAACCTGAAGACCAGCTGATTCTTAAAACTTGGAACGAGCTTCCTGTGACATGCCACACAATGCAGCGTGTGAGTATTGCCGTATTGACCATGTTTGTCTCTATATATGCATGTGAGCAGTCATTCTCGCATATGAGGAACATTAAGACCAACCTACGCTCACGTTTAACTGATGGAAGCCTCAACGCCTGCATGAAGCTCAACCTCACCACGTATGAACCAGACTACAAGGCCATCAGCAAAACGATGCAGCACCAGAAGTCGCATTAAAGTAAGACATATTTAATTTATTATACGTTAAAAATACTATATGGCTCTCAATGAAATATATTTAGAAATATTTGGCTTTTATGGCTCTCCCAGTCAAAAAGGTTCCCGACCCCTGCTCTAAATGCAACTGTTTAAAAATAAAAAAAATGGGCGTTGCCCAAGTTGGGCTACACCTATCTTAAACCTTTTTGCTTATTTTATTTTTATTTGAACCTATCTACGTGACTTTACCAATAGACCCAAAGAATATGATTTGTCTGTCAATATTTTCCCTTCCTCCTGCTTTCAGCACTTTATACAAGCTGGAACGGCAGGGGAAAACATCCAGTCTCAAATGTCACCATCTGATCTGTAAGGTCCACGTAAAATCCTAAGCCTGCTCTCACATTAACTGCAACAAGTGAAGATCTTTGAGCGGGTTTGTTTTAGTAGGAATGTTTTTGTTCTCAGTGTCAAGGATAGACCTCTCCAAACCTTTTTTTTACTTTACCAGGTAATGCCCACTGAGCTATTTAACTCTTTTTCAGAAGCGACCTGGCCACAAATTATGGCTCAACGAAGTGGCTTATCGTGTGGACATTGAGAGCAGCCAAATACTCTAAACGCATGTTTCTAAATGTGGAGGGAATCACCGGAGGACCCGAAGAAAAATCCACACGGCCACGGGGAGAACATCCTAACTCCAAATACACAGGCATCAGGGTCAGGATCGAACGCGCGACCTCCTGCATACCAGGCGAGGTAGTTAACATCTCGCCACCGTGGCACCCCAGTCAGGAAGCCAGCTCATGCCAATTCCAGCTCATGCCAATTCCAGATCATTCCGTGGTTGGCCCTACTGTGGGAAGGAGTTCCTCAGAGGACCTCTTCACTGAGTCTTCATCCCAATAGCAAAACCCATCGGGCAGCTCTGCAGCGCAGCCATGAAAACCTATGCAGCAGCAACAGCACAAGCAGGATTGATTAGTGAAAAATACAAATGTATAAAATGCAGCCTTAGGAAACAATTTGACTCAAGGGAACAGACAATGTACTTTAATAAATGAATATTTAGTTTTACTGGGTTGCACAAGTATGGAATTAAATACAGTACTACAAGTGAACAGAGGTGAGCATAATAAAAAGGAATTAAGATGTAGAAAATAACATTGACAGCTCATGGCACCAATTTCAGTGCCACATTGTGCGGAAAACCTTACAACAGCCTGGAGAGCCTCCATGGGACTTTGCCGCATTCCCATGTCCCAAACAATGTTAATAACACACTTTGTTACACATGCAAAACTAGTTTATACCATTAAGAGATCCCTGTAAGCTGACATTTTAATAGAAACGTATATTTGTTAACACATGTGTAGTGACTGATTGTCACTGTATGGTGCGGGGCTTACGAAGCCACGGCGAATAATGTGTTGGCATTATGTGCAGCCCGCTTACTGGGCGTCATACCACCAGCCCTAGCGGGGCTTGGGTGAGCATTGGTCAGCGTGGAGGCACCACGTACAGCGTGTGGAGCAGGCTCCCGATGAGGGAGAGAGAGGGAGTGTCAGCCAGCCTGGGCTACGTTGGGGCATGATACGCTGGTTGACCTGCTGACACGCGACCAGATGATATTGGAGGGGGGCCACCGGTGTACGGGGGCCGCTGAGCGGTCACGTGGTCTAAAAGAGCTCTCAGGAGCCTTCGAGAAAGAGCTCGAGAGATCTAGAAGGTGGGTGGGGCGAGGGGCGGAGCCGGCCCCAGCCCAGGCCGATACCACGGGGGCCCCAAGAGTGGTTCGGGGTTCTTTGTGTTGCTGGTGAAGAAGATCCACGTCGGGTTAAAGAAGCCTCGAGCCACGCGGTCCGGGACCCAGCTTGTGGTCCGGGCCGAGATAGCGAACCGTGTCTAGTTCTGCCAAAGCGTGGCTCGATGGGCATTCAACACCCGAGTGTAGGTTGTGTTGTGTTGAGTTGGTGAAATAAAGTGTTACTCCCAAGACAATGTCTGCGACTCAGTTGGACTCACTACACATGTGTTATCACTAAACATGTACTGCATAAAATAGAAACTGACCTCATCTGCAAGTCCTCCTGTCTGTAGCAGCAAGGAAAATCGCAAATGTGTTCTTCGTGGAACACAATGATTTGCCGAGAATAAAATCTTCTTTATGATATGGTTACGGTGGCAGTGAAGTAGTTGAAGCGCAGGGTAGGGTAACCCTGTGTTACGCAATGAGGAGTCTCAACTCTCCCTGGTGCGATGCTAAAAAAAAATACATTTCGCTCCAGCGATCGCCTCTGGTTTATAATATAGCACCCTGGGATGATCACCTGCAGGCTGGACCAATAAAACAAGACGTCTCTGTCTAATCAGCGACTACTCCAGGACACGGGGCTCAGATACCTGTACCATAGAGGGTGCAATAAAGTGCTGCATTTTGAGAATGTCACAATTTCCCTTTGGTCAGTCCTGTCCGTCAGATTCTCTGCTGGGTGGAGGAGGCCAAGTGCGTATTCACCGGCTTCTCACAGTCGAAGGTGGGGGGCAAGGGAGCTTGGGGCACCATGCCAGGGGTGGATGCTGCCATGCGCTGTCTAGGATGTGTTCTTCCATACCTCACATGGCCTTGGTCATGCGTATCGAGCAATACGATGCAAAAGTCAAATTAAACTCCTGGATACAAGTTGTGCTATTGGGATTGACCAGGAATTGACTAGTGTAATCCAACATGAATCTGAATGGGCTCCAATATTCATAATCCAAACCCAAATATAGTCGAATCTATACTAAAAGCTTTGATTAGTCGTCACATTTTGCAGTAAATATTAGTATGCATATGTACACGTAAACACTCTTACATTAAGCCTACACAACATTCATACATAGAGAGTGCGCATGTGAACGTGCGCATGTGAACGCGAGCAGCATCATAAATTCCACCGGTGCAGCCTGGGGTGCCTCAAGCCTCCGGCACACTCCCCCTCGGCTTTTGCAGGTTCAGGCGTCAACACGCAGGTTATTTCTATTTAACACGTGGAATATGATGGCAGTGGCTTCGTCAGAGCTGTGTCCACCACCAGACGGTAACTTTGAATTAATTGAAATTCCCAGGAGAGCCAGTCCTGATGACGGCCTGTGCAAGTAAACCGCGTTCACGCGATAGCCGGGGCGGTGGGTTACCGGCAAAACTGGAGCCCTGGAGCGCACGGCGCGTGGAAGGGAGAAAGACCTGTGGCACAGCCCTGCCGCCCAGGCATAGTCCGGCCTGGATGCACTCCCAGACTCCTCTCGTCCGTGCCATCGCCCTTTCCCGCACCTCCGATTCGCACGGTTGGCTACATACAGCGCCGTGCTTTCTACGTTTACCTAATGTAATTTATGGGGTGCCATGGTGGCGAGATGTTAACTCTCTCGCCTGGTATGCAGGAGGTTGTGGGTTTGATACCGACCCTGACGCCTGTATATTTGAAGTTTGCGTGTGTTTTTCTCCAGGTCCTCTGGTTTTTCCCTCCACATTGAGAAACACGCATTTACAGTATTTGGTTGCTATAAATTTCCACATAAGCCACTTATCATTTGTGGCCAGGTTGCTTCTGAAGATAGATAGCTCAGTGTGCCTTACCTGATAAAATAAAGGTTTTTTTTAGTATTTAAAGAAATTATCATTTAAATAAAACTGTTAAAATATTTTCCAAATAGCTGCCATATCTATTTCCACCCCAACTTGCTTGAGTTTTTTTGTATTATTTAAAGAAAGATCCCAGATTTTTTTTTATACCATCTAAGAACTCTGCAGCAGGTCGACCTCGAATTCTTGTGTTAGTAAAAATGCAATTTCCACAATAAAAATGAGCAAATCTGCAGCAAGTCGCGGCGATTTGACCATTTGTCAAGCAAGGATTGTCCAGACCACCCTTCCACTGACCGCTCGACGCGGGTGACGTGTGCTGAGCTGGCTCTGCTCATCAGCGCGATGCCTCGGTCGACAGGAGGAAGCCAAGCTCCCAAGGAGGGCAACAGCACCTGCCCCACCCAGGCTGACCCAGCACACGCCCAGGGCGCTCGCGTCTTTGTCCCTGCACCCCAACCGTGCATGAGCGCAGCTGCCGTGACTCTGCAGCAGCAGCAGCAGCAGCTGCTGTGACTCCACACTAGCTGCTGTCCGAGCTGCACTCCAACTCTGGACCCAATCACAAGTGGCCCCAGCCTTGGTGTCGGCTTGACCATGTTAGAACTCCACAAATGACGAGAGAAACGCTGCAGCAGCAGCTGATGAATCTAATGCTGATTGGAGTGGGGTGACTTAGGATAAAGTCCATAGCTTGAGGAAACTTCTTAAGTGCTCTACAGTCGACATTCAGGTGCTACAAGTGCCTTCACAGCAGCATAAATAGCAAACACGAGGGTGGGCAGCGGGAGGGGAGGAGATTGTGCGGCTGAGCTAGTGAAACAGGATGGAAATGTTTGAGTTCATGGAGAGGGTAAAGTGGAGCTGGGAGTGGAGCTGGGAGTGGAGCTGGGAGTGGAGCTGGGAGTGGACCTGGGGGTGGAGTGAGTGCGGGGCGCTGCGTGGAGAGAAGTCGCAGTAGATGTGACGAGTCCGGGTAAAGCTGGGGTTGAACTTGGGCCAGGTGACTACGATCCGTTCTGCTCCACCTTGTGTGTGGGTTTGGCCTGAATAATGAGAGGAAAGGAACAGGGTGGCTCAACACGGGGAGGGGTCACAGGGGTCACGAGGGCACGTCTTCACCGCGTGGGCCTCTCTGGGCCAGCCCGTCCCAGCCCCGTGTTTCGCAATGATCATTTCTCCCATTCGCATTTCACCGACATCAACGGCATCGCATCAGGAAGCAAAGACATTTTTGTTCTGCCGGTCGCCCAGGAGATGGCGCAAGCAGGCTGGAGAGGTCAACCCCGCAGATGCTACGCAGCTCGCACTGTCCTCAGCTGCTCCCATTGTGACCCGGCCCCCAAAAGCAGGGTGAAGATGCCCTCCTCGCTCCCACAACAAGATAGGCCCTCGGCTCCACACGACCATGGAAACCTGCTGAGGTGCTGTGCAGGGCGTGTCGATGCCCTCCGTCTGGCCCACCTGCTGTGACACCTCCACATCCCCCTTTTCTGCGCCCGGTTGCATCGTCTGGAGCGCAGAGCACGGGCTCCCCTTGCCCTGCGGATTGCCATCATGTAGCTCCTCCTGACAAGACGAGCAAGCACACACACACATCCCCCGTACTGTCATCTCTTCTTCTCCACGGAGCATTGGATGTCATGCACATCAGCTGCCCGAGCCGTTCTCACCGCTCGCCATCGACTCGCCTGTCAACGCTGCCGACACCGTAGTGCGCAAAGGAGATCGCGTGTTCTTAGCGCTCTGCCCCCACTGGACATTTGTGAAAAAGAGCTTCATAGCTTATCGGATTCCTCCAGTCTCAATAAAGATTTTGATTCCGATTCTTCTCGGGGAGGCATCGTTTTGCGGCTGCGCCCCTCCCCCCCTCGCACAGCAGGTTCCCCGCACAGGAAACCACATGCTTGTGTGCTGCATGTTATCCCACTGAAGCTGATATTGGGGGCTGCTCGGAGAGAGCGCTTCCTCGAGTAGTGTCGAAGCAGGAGCACTGGGTGCTAGAGCTGGCTCCTGCAAAGTGCTCTCCAGAAGAGAAACGTCCTCAGGGGGGAGATTTTCTCCCAACAGTTAGACCCTCGATGCGGCGTATGTGTGGTCAGCGTGAGCACATGCGATAATTTATTGGCATGCGCCAAAGTATACGGAACTTGCGGCCAAATAAACTATCCAAAGATGCAACGCACGCTGTTAGAAATTCAGTCGAACCCACCGTGTTGAAACATCTATAAATAAAAACACTTCGTGGAGGATCGTTCATATTTCTCTGTTTGTGGCACGAAGATGAAAAAGGGATAATCTCCTGGAAGAGTCACACACACTCCAGCCAGGAGTGGTGGGGAACATGCTGACTGGAGATGCCCATTTGAGACCCATTAAGATTTCTCTGCAGCGGCCAGTGCCAGGGATCAGATCCAGTGACAATAGGCATGTGGGTGCCAATAAATGTAAGAGTAATGCAGCTGCCACACAGCAGATGTGCAACAGAGACATGCGGCAGAGCCATGCACAATAAATGCAATAGACGCACAGCAGAGAGAAATGTGGTACACACTTTTGTGGCAGTAACTTACATGCAGAAAGGCATGCAAGCAGAAATGTACAGTGGAGAGGCACAGAGCAGACACGCTGCTGATGCACACTGCTCACTGTGATGAGGTGAGAGGGTGGTGGTGGTGATGGGGGGGGGGGGTTCACTCACTGTGTGTAGGGTGACCGGGTCAGCCGGGTCGGGTGGTGTGGCGCATGGGCTCGGCGACCCGTCCGGCCCGGCCTGACGGTCCGGCGGGGCCTTCCCGGGCTGGGAGGCTGACAGCATGGCCCCCTGGCCTCCCTGAATATGCAGCGCGATGAGTAGCATGGACAAAGAGACAAGGGGAGAGAAATCAACAACAGTGACACGCTCATTCAGTTATCTTGAACTGATGGTCCGAATAAGACTGAGAGCTTTTGTAATGTACGCCTTTGTGTGTTGTTAAATCTAAGTGATCCACGCAAATACATAAACAAAGTGACATACTGTGATGCACAGTGTCACACAAAGGCATACAGTGGTAGTATTGCACATAGTGACAGGGAGAAGAGCACAAAGGCAAAGATGCCCCTTACAGCCCTAACAGACTGTTGGTCAATTTAGGGCAAGTACTGTTAGCGGGCACCTATGAAGGCCGGAACAGCATATGAAGGGGTGGGTGGCCGACCCCATGCCTTTGTCACCCTAGTGGCGATGTTTAGACATTGCACCAGGTATTGATTTTAAGCTGAGTTGACCTAGGGGAGGCCCAGGATCGGTTCAGAAAATCGTCACTCGGGCCACCGGGTTCATAGCGTAGCGCGCTAACCGCTACACTCCCGCTCTCCACTGAGTGTCTGTCACAGACAGTGACAGACACGCAGTGATGCAGTGAGACACAAGCAGTAACACAGTGACGGACACACACAGCAACACCATGCAGATCAATGCAAATTGAGTCGATTAGTTGCTACTTCCAGATTATAGGGTGAATTTAGCTCTTCCAGGAGACTCCATCTGAGTGACTCATCTCCATAAATAATGGGCTAAATTTATCACCACATGCAGATGGCTCCCATTATCCACGAATAAGAAGAATCCATCTGTATGAAACAGGGCTTTCTGAGTATCGATTGGGGCTTAGGAGCAGCAGATTCTGGGATCAGAGGAGCTTTACTGCACACGCACAAGGCAACACACGGGGACACGCATCGTCACGACAGGTGACAACAGTACATATGATTTCAACATTCACAGGCTAATGTCAAGTGGGTATCTTTAAGGCGATGAGTCAAAACTGGTGAAGACTTTCCATGACCAGGACACACGAATATGTGACCTGATTGGAATTGGGCAGAGGCATGAACCTCAATCAATATGCAGCCTGTTACCAACACAAACAGAAGAAATCTCAAGGTCAATTTAGAGGAAATAATCCAAATCTGAGTCCCATTTCTTGAATGTGGCTTTGCCACTGTATGCATTTCCAACAAGGCAACAGTAACAATGAAGAGTTAGCGTATTCATATTTACTGTGAGGAGATCATCTTACCTATAAACGTAATTTTTTGTCTGTCCGTCTGTCTGTCTCTGTGTGAACGCACACTTGTGAAGGATTTGGCTCGCAAACCGTGGGGTTTACGATGGTGAGCCAGCGCTATTCCGTTTTCCCATCCGTCAACTTTAAAGTAGTTAAATAAGTATTTGTGCAACTTATTAATTAAATATTTCCTCGCGCCACTCAGCGAGCGACACAGCTGAGAAAACAGAACGTGGATTGCCAATTATGGCATCCCAATAGTGTCCAATGGGGAAATTGTGTTTATTAAGGACGCACACACGGTTGTGAGCGATCAACTCCAACACGGTATTGGAGAGAGCAGCACCCGCGCATATCACCCGCACCTGCTACCCCTGCATTTCCCCCGCGCATTTCCCCCACGCAAGTCACCCACGCAAGTCACCCACGCAAGTCACCCACGCA
>CM025659.2:783704-797686 GCA_014621495.2 Entosphenus tridentatus
CCCACGCAAGTCACCCACGCAAGTCACCCACGCAAGTCACCCACGCAAGTCACCCGTACAAGTCACCCGTGCATGCCACCTGCGCATGTCACCTCGCTAGAGTCCGTGGGATAATGGCCACGAGCGAGCCAGCTCAAGAGTCTGGTAATTTACAGACGAGGAAGAGAGAGAGAGAGACAGAAGAAGCGGCACATTTGCACTTCAGGCGAGGTAAGAGCCAAGAGCCGCAGTGCCTCCGGAAGCAGCTACAGTGAAATCACCTCTTCATAATAAAGGTTTTTGGGTCAGATCGCGTTATTTATAAATGTGTCGTAACCCTCCACCACCCGACTCAGCCAAACAGTAAAAAATGTGTCACGTTTTCAAAGGACAAAATAATTCACTTCTTTAGCCCACCGGTGTGCTGAAGAGAGGATCAACAGCATTTTAAATTTGAGTACGACGTCTCGCTGATAATTACAATCAGCTTCATCGGGCAAGAATGGTGAAGCTCTCCTGTTGCTTCCGGTCTTAAATAGAGCAGCCTCAGGGTGACGTCATAATTTAATTCAATTCAATCTGGTGCAGTGATTCGAGGCAAGGAGTGGGGGGGTATTGTAATTATATATATTGGTAATCAATCAATTGTTATTCATTGGTATTTGTTTCCCTTATAAGGAATTGTAATGGTATTTATTTGATAATACGCTTCCAGGCCGCACTAAGCCTGTAGCTGTCAGAGCGATTGAAGTTATTTCTGTTTCTCTCAATTTCAATGGATTGACCCAAAAACCTATATTATGAATAATATTGGTCGCGAAAGCCTGCGTGTTAAATCACCTCTTGTAAGATTAAATGACCAGAACGGCACTTTACTTGGAAAACAAAAAAAGCAATAGAAAAGTTTTTCATTCCAAGGGATTAACCCTCGAGTCAAGTCGTTTACTTGCAACCCTGTAAGGATGGAGGGTGGAAGAGTTACGCCTTAGTGAACACAGATTCCGCAGTACCGATAGGACTGCTCCTGGCGCTCGCTGCACATGAGATGAGTCGGAATGAACACGACCTCTGCAGCGCTAAGACAGCCGCGTCGCCAAAAGCTCTGCTTGCTGCTTGCCAGTGCTGGTTACCACCTGCGGATGTTCATCGTCATTGTGGCTGCTGGCGCTTTGTGCCTCTACAACTGCAGGCACCCACTGAGTGAGCTGGTATTGGTCTCTCGCCCGCCACCCACCTGTCCCGCTGCGCTTCTGAGTGTGACGAGTATCTCCACAGTCACTCACCCGAGATTATATGGTGGCATGATTCTTGTACTCAATCAAAAGTGTCATCTACATTTAACATTTTGGAGTTGCAAACCAAAATCGAGACATCACCCAGAGAAGGGATGCTACTTAAGGGGCACTGGGGTGGCGATATGTTAAAAACTTTGCCTGGTAGACAGGAGGTCGAGGGTTCAACCGCAACCCTGACACCTGCTGTATATTTGGAATTTGCATGTTCTCCCCGCAGCAGCATGGATTTTTCTCTGAATCCTCTGGTTGTTCCCACCACATTTAGAAACATGCGTTGAGAGTATTTGCTGCTGCTATAAATTTCCACATGATAAGCAACTTTGTTGAGCTATCATTTGTGATAGCCAGGTCGCTTCTGAAAAATAACTATATCAATAAAAATTGTAAAAGTAAACGACAATTCACATTGAGTTCTTATGCAATATTTATGCATTGAACATAATGCTACTCTATAGATGGAGTGCTCTTGCCAACATCTGGCAAGCCAGCTATGTGCTTAGCAATCCTGACTCTAACTCCCCCTCATGATGGATTAACGAGTGCTGTGTTTATGAGGAGAGACTTAACGGAGGTGCGGTTCGTTTACTTTACCTCGTGGCACAGCCGAAAGCGGGGCATGCAGCACACCGACCCTTCCTTCCCCTCACTCTCTACCACCGTCATCCCTTTCCAGGTATGACCAGCTCCATACTGCCCCCAATCTCTCATCAAATCCGACAATGTAGTAGCAGTCATAGTAGTGTTGCTAATGATGTAACCTCACACTCCCCTGCAACTCAAATTCCAATCTCCTCACATTCCCCAACCTTCTCTTTGGCCATACCTCTCTTTTCACTAAAAATGAATCCCTCCAAATACCTCTCCTGTCTCGAGTTACCATGAAAAATGGCCCAGCCCTCATTTCAATCCGATACTAATCCCTTGCATTGATCCAGTCTTTTCTTGTGCCCCCTCCTGTTTGCCAATCTCAGGACTTTAATCCAAGCATTTCGAGAGAAGAACTCTCATTCCACTGTGTGTGCCATGCATGGCCAACTCTAAATCAGTCCAGTTTGGTGATTATCTGAGTCACTAAGATGTTCATACCGACACCGTTCCCAGTCTCTCTCCGCACAGACTTTTTGAATGCAGCCTGTTAGAAAAATAATATCGGTGACCAACAGAGCTAGGCTGAGGCCTGGCAAAGAGTCAAATGGCATTAAGATTCCAGCGCTCACCGCAATGTCAGGAATGGGGGTGGGGGCAGGCGCGATGCCCCAGGGCAGCTCACTTGGCGTGTCTGGCAGGTACATGGCACGTGACAAGAGCAGCAGAGAAGACGGGATCTGATCGTTGAGGTGCAGCTCCAGCCACTACACACAGGATGCATCACAGCAGCGAAACCATCACCAACGACATCGTCATTAGGACCATCCATCAGTTATGGTAACATTGTCATCACAACCAACTCCCTCATCGCCATCATCGCTATCAATAGCATCACAGCACCACCAGCATCATTGACAATAACATCAGCATGCTGCCAACATCATTATCACGAACTTATTCAACATTTTATCATTGTAAATATCAACCCACAGCACCATCACCATAATTAACACCACTCTATCATCCCCATCATTACAGCGTCATCACCAACATTCTCATCAGTAGCATCACTGTCATTCATTTTTATTAACTTCACAATCAATCTTCGTACAGAATGGCCACTGGTGACTTCCCACAAAGTTATCCTTATATGTTTTCGACCCTTCGAGATAGTTTAGAGGGAACATTTATTCGGCCAGCTAGGCCATGCAAAGCTGCGGACAGCAGCCACCTGTACGCTCGTGGGAAATACCACCACCACCACAGGAGCCCCACGCACATTACTGGGCAAAGGTCCAGATATCTCGGGACATTGAAGATTGGGTCATGTGACAGGGCTGCTGTGTGATGTAATGCAGCCCTGGAGGAGTTTCAAGTTTATTTTGTTTAACCAGCTCTGAGAACTCAAGAGACCAGGATAGGAGTCTCATTTGCAGGAGTAACCCCTGGGGCATTCGTCTTCAGTAGGGGGTGATGATTGCTGTGTGTATAATCCCAAATGGGTAATTTGCGGTGTAATTTTCGAAGATGGTAAACTTGCACCCCGACGCCGGCCCATGACAGCCTACTCTTGCGAATGATATCACGGGATCTTTAACGTCCACTGTGAAGTAGATGGCATGTAAATATATCGTAGTTAATACACCCACAGCAGCAGTATTAATCAGGGAGGCCGCTAGATTGGAACCATGAACCTCTGCAACAAGCGGCAACCTGAGTGTATAGCAATAGGCTAGCAGTGGAGAGGCTAGCAGAGTGTATGGTGGGAAGCTATCAGAGAGTGTAGTGGTAGGCCAGCAGCGGAGCGAGCCAAGGGAAGGATGTCATTCCTGACATGCAATATCCTGGAGTTTACAAACTGAGGGAGACATCCCATGAGCTATAAAGCTCTTTCTCACAGATGTCCACGTTGAAAGTCCTAGTGCCAGCCACTTACAGAAAATGTTGATCACAGGGTATTGATGATAGCGATGATAACAATGATGATATCGACACTGCTGATGGTGAAGGAGGCGTTGACGGAGGCACCTGCTTGAGCTGTTCCCGTAGTCTCTGCTCGGTGACGCCCAGGGCCCTCATGCCGCGCGTGCGGCACGCGGCCTGGAGCTCGGCCACAGTCATGGTCTCCACTCCCTCCTGCGCGATCATCTACACTCAGTAATCACCACCAACAACCGCCAACAGTACCACCACATCTACATGTACCAACAACTACCAACAACCACCAAAACATCTACACACACAAACAACCAACAATACTACCCCCACCACATCCCCACACACCAACAACCACCAACACTACCATCGCAGTAATGGTGGTGGTAGTGATGGTGGTGGTAGTGATGGTGGTGATTGTGGTGGTGATGTTGACATATACAAAGACAAGAGACAAATATCCCCTATATAGCCTTAACAGACTGCTTGGGCAAAGGCTGTTAGTGAGCACCTATGAAGGCCGGCACAGCACACGAGGGGTGGGTGGCCAGTACCACGCCCACCCACACGCCACAACAACCACTATTCGCCCGTAAGTGGCGGTAACGTGACCATGGCGATTGTGCCAGGCTATGTACACTTTAAGGCCACGTGAAGGGTCACCTACACCCTCAGACACCTACACACACATATACATAGTATGTGGTCGTGAGTCTAACTCGCTCACTGATTGGATGAATGTTTTACGGGGAATACACCTCATTGCAAAACTTAAGCCCGGGCTCAACAAGGTGCAAAGTGTGCATCCGCATTGCGAGGAACTGCATGGTGCAATTGGTAGCGATACAATCAGATGGGATCGCACCCAATAAATCGCACCAACTCACATGCGGCATCTAGGGCTTCGGAAAAAGGAGCTCTATGATACCCTCCACGCAACTACGCTGCAGAGAACATGAGCAACGTCACACAGAGGGAGCCAACATATGTATCAAAACGATGTTGCAAGACGGTCACTGCATTGCACGCTTTCAGATGCACTTCTGCGGCCGTCTGGAACGCTTTTCCTTCTGATATTATGAAGCCACTGGAGCTATGCACTTTTAAAACATCTCGATTGAAAACTCATTTCTTTCGAGCTGCTTTTTGTATTTGGTTAGTTGTCCTTCCTCCGCACCTCCGATTATCAGTTGGCTACGTACGGTGAGAAAGAAGTTCAACATACATCCAGGAACTCTCCTAGGAGGAGTCTGTTCAAAACAGCCTCAGCCTTTCTGCATGGTAGTGGCCAGTGCTAGTGGAGACATGCCCAACAAGGATGCCTGTTACCATAGGAAAAACAACAACAACCACGACCACCAATGGAGCTGCTGCTGCTGCTGTGGCTGCTGTACCCTGTCGTCAGCCTTGACCGCGCGCAGCTTCATTCGCAGCTCGAAACGCAGGAAGTTGTTGGTGCCCATCGGCCTGAGCTCGAGGAGGCGGCAGAGCGCGGCGAGCTGGGGCCGCGTCAGGCTGTCCAGCGTCAGCTCGTCCTCAAAGAGCTGCGAGAAGTGAACCAACTCCTCGTTGCTGGGGCGCGCACCCGAGCTGCGCACCTGGCAGCACGAGAACAGGCCGGTACGCACACACACAATCCCATTAACACACATGCATCTGCCATAAAGACAAACGATTCCGTCCATATAGCCTCACTCAAACAGGCTGTTAGTGAGAAGATATGAAGGCCGGTACGGTGCACGAACGAGTGGGTGGCCAGCACCACACCCCCCCGGCCCCTTTGTCTTCCTGGAGCTGATGTTTACACATCACACCAAGTATTGATTTGAGGCTGAGTCGATCTAGGGGAAGCCCAGAAATGGTTCAGATAATAGTGGTGTTGACTGCCAGGGGGAATCGAAAAAAATGTCTACATCTGATTGGGAACATGTAGATAACATGACAGCTTCATCAGCCGCTACAATGTCAGTTAAATGTAAAGATAATCTGATTTCGAAGTTCAACCTCCTTTCCAAGAAGAAACCAGATCCACACATTAAAAAGTTAGATGTTGACAAGGTTGTTATTAATCTGAGTAATATCCCAATTTCCGACGGTCTAAAGTCGGTTTTGGCTAAAGGCTTGAACTACGCAGTCATACCAGTGGATGGCATTATTGCCCAGGTCAATGTAGCTCTTAAGGGTTTGGGACACATCGCTGCAGACGTGACAAGATCTGAAATCGCTGTAACCCTCAAAAGCGCTAAGATGCCAGTCGGCAACACCAGTAAGGAGGAGCGCTTTGAGTTATCTCAATTAAACAAGAGGGAAAATATCGTCGTCCTCGCCTCCAGCTCCGCCTCTATCTCGCGCTTTACTCCTACTTCTCGCGCTTTACTCCGACATTAGCACTGGCTGCCCCGCCCATGCTGGTTACGACGCACAGCTTTCCTTGCTGCTGCCTCGCAACTCTCGTCCCCCGCCTATTCGCTTGGAACCCTTGCATTTGGAGGCTTGCCCCCTCTTTTCTCTCCGCCTGATGAAGACCGCTTGTGTTGCGATCGAAACGTTGTGGGTTTTTTTGCTTTTATTTTTTAAATTGTAATTTAATTTGTATTTTCTATCTACGTGACTTTACCGAAAGAACCAAGAATATGAATTCCTTCAGTCACGAAAGTTAAGTAAAATTTTTACTGGACCTTGAGTTGAGGCTGAAACAGGGAGAGAAGGAAGCCGTGTGGACAACCAGATGGTGGTTTCAGACAACACGAGCAGCTAAAAAAAATGGACCCTCCCAATTAGCAGGACGTGTGGGGGATTGGAAGGCAGTGGTTACTGAAGCAGAGCGCTCAGAGGTGATGTGAGATGAGGTGAGAGGAGGGGGCTAATTCATTAACGAATGTATTAGTTCTTGTGGTGTAGTGGCTAAAATGGGTGCCCCTGGAGCTGGCGATCTGGGTTCAAATTGCCGAGTAAACTTCCAGGTCACTCTTGCAAGTGAGAATATTCTTGTCTCTGGAGTTCTCATCTGGCTTAACAAAATAAGACTCGGCACTAGAAGGGTTTCATTTCAACAGGGAGCGTTCTACCACGGGTTCTCGTGTGTCACGTGAGCCCATAGCGTCAAACCCTCGCGCTCTCACGGACACGCTCACTCTCTCACTCCCTACCCGCTGGAAGAACGAGGAGAACTCTTGGGTGGAGGAGGTGGCCTTGTTGCGCAGGGCGATCTCCCCGACTGTGTCCTGCAGGAACCGTGCCATCTCCAGCTTCACCCGCAGCTGCTGCTGCAGACGCTCCTCCTGCACGGAACAACGACACACATTACACACCAAGCCACACAAAGCACACACAAAACACACAAATATACCAAGTCACTGGTGACAAAGCTGAGTCAATCAACTCCCGACACCTGAGAGCCCACACGGTTGATCAGATTTATATCCAGATTCTTAGTAGTGCCAGCCCAGCGTTCTGAGCCTCTGAGGTATCGGGCCGCTGATAATCTCCTCTCACTTTCATTGGAACCTGCCCAAGTGTTTGCAATTATGGTTATCATTAAAAGAGATTCAGAAAACAGATAGCATCTCCAACATTAGCCCAGTAGTATCAGGGTCAATGCCACCATAATCAACAAAAACAGAGACAACAATGTTGTGATGTGTAAGAATGTGACGCAATGAAAATACATGTTAATCATTTCTCAACTGATAAAAGTAAAAGTGGCAGGCAGAGGCCAGATGGCTGCCACGGTGAAAGCTCGCCAAGCCAGCACGTCAAAGACAGCGGGGTAAACATCCACGTTCACCTGCCTGACGAATCACTGAACAGAAAAATCACTAAGATGCATTTGGTTTTAAAAAGTTATTTGGCATACTGAGGCTACTGAAGGGACAGAAGAGTTTAGTGGCATCTTCTTGGGCAGGACATAGGCCCACATCACGCTGTTGGTTATAAGATCTGCGAATAGAAATGTCTTAATTTCATGCGAGCATGATTCCCACAGCATAAAAGTTCGACAAATCTGAGAAAAACAAGTGAGTGGTGAAGGTTCTGGCATAGATGTCTGTCTACTTAGCAGGCTCTCCAAATAAAGTGGTTTTGCTAAATGTCATCTCAGGGGGCCTAACAGGGCCTACTGCGCGGACGCTATCAGATCAGCGGCCACAGCAGCAGCAGGGGGAGAGGGGATCAAAGCTGTGAGTGGGGGGAGCTGGGTGTGGGTGCCACCTTCTTGGAGAAGGTCTCGAACGTGGAGGGCAGCATGTTGGGGAAGAGCTTGAGGAAGACGGGTAGCAGGAACTCCATGAAGGGCACGATGATGAACACGAGGAAGGGCAGCAGACGGAAGAGGTCTGCACACGTCCGCAGCAGCTGCCAGGCAGAGCATAGTGAGAACACGGGGCTTGTCTTGACCAGCCATGAACCAAAATACATTTGTACATGCGTCCAATTGTACGCACACCCAAGACACTATTGGAAATTCAGGAACGCCGCCGCACTCGGCTGGGCGCTTGCACCCATCCCGCGGCAGCGTGCGTGCGAGGAAGGGAGGCGCTGGCGGAGGTCCCACCTGCCGGCGCTCCCTGCGGTTGAGCTGGTTGCCGTGCAGGATCTGCCAGACCATGCGTGCGGCGACGCGCGTGTCGATGCCGAGCAGTCGGAAGCCGTGGTAGTAGTGCCGCAGCTCGGCAACCACGAGGGCCCCAAGGTGGCGCAGCTTCGTCAGCGCGGCCGGGCCCGGCTGCCGCGGAGGCGCCACGGGCGCGGCCGGCGCTTCGGCCTTCTGCTCGCCTGGGCCGGCCTTGGTGCCCGGCGGCTCCGGCAGCAGGCGCGGCGGAGCGGTGTGCACGCCTCGCACCAGCGCCTGTTGGAACGCCAAGGTGGTGAGACGTTAACTACCTTGCCTGGTATACAGGAGGTTGCGGGTTCGACCCCAACCCTGACGATACCTGTATATTTGGAGTTCGCATGTTCTCCCCATGGTTGTGTGGATTTTTCTCCAGGTCCTCCGGTTTTTCCCTCCACATTTATAATCTACGTGTATTGAGAGTATTTGGCTACTAGAAATGTTGTTGAGCTTGGTCACCTCTGAAAAAGAGCTGTAGAGCTCAGTGGGCTTTAACTGGTAAAATAAACAATAGTTTATGTTAGTTTAGTTTGCTGAGTTTCAAGTTTATTTTGTTTAACTGGTGAGAGATTAACAGACCATGATGATTCTCATTTGCAAGCATTACCTGGAAAACCAAAATGATAAAAGCAATAACATGAAAACTTGTACAACAATTACATGAATATAAATCAGACCAAAATAAACCAAATAAAAATCAGAGCTAAAAAAAAAACAGAACTGGCATTACAGGCATCATGAACGTCTAACGTCCGTTGCAGATGTTAGTGTAACAGTCATTAAAGTTACACGCATTTCGGTTGTTAAAGCCATGACAGGCATTAAAGACAATTGCTATTGATGTTGCCAGGCATTACAGCTGTTAGAGACATCAGTCGTTCCAGGAGTTAGACACATTACATTTGTAATAAACCCACTCCGGACGATATCGAATTTTCTTGTCTTGTCTTTATTCGTGCTTCCTTGTTCACAGCTCTCTCTCTCTCACACCACTGGGTTCCTTTTTCCCGTTACTCCCGTGACTCCCTCTCGAGTGTGGCGTTCGCTCACTTTCCTCGCTCCCTCACACCGCTGGCTAACGGCGTCGGGAGACAGCCTCCGGTCTGCCACGTGGCCGCTGGCGTGCCGGAGGCACCAGACGTGGTCTCTCCTCCAAGCTCTTCACACTGACCACGAACTGTCTCTCTCCGCCCCTTATATCACCTGGCTCACGTGATGCCTCGCAGCCAATCATAAGCCTCTCCCCTGGAACCTTCTAGATGTTGCTATACAGCCCCAGGGCTACGCCCCTGGCTCGACGTTCCATTGGCTGCGGGCTGAGGCCAGCAGAGCCTATCACCATTGCCCAGTTACCCCCGGGTGCATCCTCATATTACACATTCATTACAGATAATGTCAATTCAGATGTTCTGAATATTACAGATCCTAAAAGTATTACATATTTTTCAGACATTACAGATTCTACAGGTTTTGTGGCTAATACAGACATCATGTGCATGCCACGAGGCCTGGTCTACATTGTCCTGTTTCTGTCCTGACAGATGAAGGGTTCATGGAAATGTATTTGCGTTTCAAATTCTATTGGTTTCGATATACCCATCAAAACCAATCGCGGCTCAGGGCTTCATGCTGAGAAGGGAATAGAGTTCGCCTTGGGTTTCCAGTCTCAGTTGCGGTAGCAACTGGAAAGTGTGAGCAACATGCGATCAAAATGCACCAATGCTGGGCTTCCACCAAGCCAGTCTCCTGGGAAGCTGCACAGGCCGAATATGCTCTCGTTTGGAGGATGAAGCAAGTGCTCATGAAGCCACCGCCATCACATTCCAATCACTAACCTATCCATCTGCATGGCACACATCACCTGATACTGTAAAACCCAAGGCGGAGTTTATAGCCTCCTCAACCGCAAGCCATCACCGCCGGCCACTCACAGGGGCATCTATCCACGAAAGCTGCTCACCTGACAGACCCCAGCCCGGCTTGGCAGTGCCAGGGTGAGCATCGTCCCGGGGCTGCCCCACGCCGAAGCGAGGCCGCATATCGCAGGGCCGCCTCCCCCAGGGCCGCTCCACCGCACGTCCGACACGCAGAAGACAGCCATGGCCGGCAGCGGCGAGGCCTTGCGCAGTGCGGCACTGCTCACGCGGCTCGAGCTCCTGCACGTCACATGCAGCATCTGCACGTTTACTTCGCTGACACGCATACGCACACACTCATCGCTCACACTCTCACATGCGTGCACACACACACACTCATCAACAGACAAAGACCCACATGTAGCCTTAACAAAATGTCGGGCCAAGTGCTGTTAGCGAGCACCTATAAAGGCCGGCCTGGCACAGAACCAGATTGGTGGCCAGCACCACGCCCGGCCGCCTTTGTCTGTGGTAATGTTTACACACTGCACTAGGTACTCAATTGAGGCTGAGTCAACCTAGGTGAGGCCCAGTACCCGTTCATCTCTCAAACTCACATGCATGCACACACACACACACACTTACATCACACACTCACATCAATACACTCACATGCGTGCACACATTCACACGCGTACACACGTCACACACGCACATCATTCACACTCCCATATGAACACACGCACACATTCACATCACTCACACGTTGACATCGCCAATACGCATGTCGGTCACACACACAATCTGCATGAGCAGCATGCTGCTGGTCAGCAGTGGACAGTCTTTAGGCAGTAGGCACTGCTGTGCACTTGACTGCGCCATGTGTTTTCATTTGATCGACAGAGCGAGCAAAACAACCAACCTGGATGACATCCTCAAGGAGGCGCAGCCGGCACAGCCATCCCACGGCAGGAGCCCTGGGGGGGGGGGGTGGGGGGGACACGGCCGCCCAGCACGCACTCAGCCGTCTCTCGTGTCCACGCATGCACGTGTGAACAGATACACGCCACTCACTGCCACAGGCACACGTAGACACTTTTTTTTATTTTACCTGGTAAGGCCCACTGAGCTATACAGCTCTTTTTCAGAAGCAACCTCGCCACAAATGATAGCTCGACGAAGTGTCTTATCATGTGGAAATTTACAGCAGCCAAATACTCTTAATGCATGTTTATAAATGTGGAGAGAAAAACCGGAGGGCCAGGAGAAAAATCAACACGACCATGGGGTGAACATGCAAACATATAATTTCACATGCATGAGTACTGTATATGACACCAAAATCCATTTGCAAAGTGGCAGTGGAGTCATCATAATTTGTGCCAGGCTAGGTGCACTGAGTCCACGTGAAGTGTTGGCTCGCTGACAGGTCACGGAGCAAGCGCAGGTGTTTTGGATTAACCGAGATGACTGGCAGATGAACCACCTGTGCTCCCCACTCTCCCTACTTGCTGTATTTTAGATCCCTGGAATTCTGCATGGTTGCCTCCAACTGCCCAGCAGCATCGTCCTTCACGAGCTTACTTTACAGAGGCCGATCTTGACACCACTGGTACCAGTCATCGGTTAGTCCACTCAGTTCCGCATCCTCCGATACCACATCACTCCATCGCTTCTCGCGCCCGAGCTATGGCTGTTAGAACACATCTATCCGAGACATCGTGGTGGCGAGATGTTATCTCCCTCGCCTGGTATGCAGGGGTTGTGGGTTCGACCCTGACGATGCCTATATATTTGGAGTTTACGTGTTCTCTCTCCCCGTGATTGCGTAAAATTTTCTATGGGTCTTCCAATCTTGCCCTCCATATTTAGAAACATGCGTTTAGATTAGCTGGCTACTGTAAATGCCCACAATAATGATATAAGCCACTGCTTCACCTGGTAAATAAAATAGTTTAGAAAAAAAACAGAAGCTCCATGGGCAGCCAGATCTGCCGGAGAATATCACTGACGGGACTGTATGCAGATATTTTAAGGATCTGTAAGCTCCTCACACAATCCTCTCTAGCTAGACCAAGGATGGATTATATGCAGGCCAGTCGGAATGTTTCAAACTGACGCAGGTGTTTTGTAAATGGGTCTACAAATTGTAAGCGTAGAAAAGTGCCCATTGTGTCCGAGATGACCTGGAGCTTTGTGTGAGGTGACAGTCTAAGCAGCTTCCACAGACCCAACCACGAATTGGAACCTGTGACATTTGAAATTCGAATGGAGCAATCTCATCGCATTTTCACTCGCTCGGAGAGTGAACAAGAAACATTTGTCTTCTAACTAATCGACTCGAGCATATAATCTCATTGGACATGGAATCCAATGAGATGCAAAGAGCTTTGCTGTAATCTGTGAAGATGATTAACTCCATGCATTCCCACGCATGTTTCTTCATCACTGGGCTTAGCTCAACCAACCAACCTTGTCAACGCACATTGTGGTTCCAGGGAATCTACATTCGTCAATTTTCACTCATTTCGTATGAGTAGTAGCTTGCTAATCATGCTTGCAGGGTTAATAAAATAGGTACTACTTTGTGGGTTGTCAAAGGGCAATTCCTGTGAAGAAACTGGCCCCTGCCATGAAAATGCAGAATTTCCACCACTGGCTCAGGGCCGACAACGGAGACAACTGCCGCCCCGTTGCTCGACAGCTGTGAATTCCAAGTGGCTTGCACACGGCGACAAATATCACTGGGACATTGTGCGCAATGACGACGGTGTCTCAATAAACACGCTGCCCTCTACACGACACCGGTTGCAGATAAATGGGTACATGATCACATGCAAGGCAGCATCTCACCATCAGCAAGGACAGCCCTGAATAAATGACAAAACGTCGCCATGCAACTGCTACCACGGCCACACGACAAAAAAAACCACAGGGGAGAAATGCCATTCAAATCTTTTAAATTACTGGAACTCTGTGACCTGGTTATTGTGCAATGGCTAATTGTAAAACCGTGAATGTGGAACACTGTGCCACAGACATTCCTATTGAAGGAATTCATATTGAAGGAATGTCTGCCTTTGAACTACTGCTGAGGGCATTATTTAACACCAGAGTGTTCATCACCAAATAATGAGGTTCCTAGGTTCTTACAGAAGGAAAAGTACTGTTAATAATGCTCACTGCTCACCTTAAATCTCACACACGTCAGTCCCTTACATAAGCGTTCTTCTCCACTGTGGTTCAGACTGGGCCACAATCCTCTGCGTGGGTGTTGTGTGTACACGAGTAGCCATGTGAAGCAGTGGACATATCAGCTACCCAAGTCTGTTTGACGTGGTGGCAGATCATTGAAGGATGACCGATAAACGTTTAAGACTCGGAATATCAAGAGCTACAAGGGAGTATCGCCGTTACGTTCAGTGTCATTCAGTCAGCGGTAATTAAACCATCACACGGCCAAAGCAGCACTCTGGTTTAGAGACTGACTCATAATCAGATTTAAAATGCCAGTCTAAGGTCAAATAAGCTCATCATCCCTGAGGAATAAATAAAATAACGGGAAAATGTCAAAACTGGGTGGTTTTTAACTTTTGCCGACAAAACTGGATCGCAAATGACAAAACTGGGTGGTCTTGGAAAATGACAGGCAAAACAGGGTGGTGCTTTTGCAAATGACAAAACTGGGTAATTATCGACGTGAACAAATGTCAAAACTGG
>CM025659.2:818242-850004 GCA_014621495.2 Entosphenus tridentatus
GTGTGTGTGTATCACAGTGTGTGTCTGTGTGAGTGTCACAGTGTGTGTCTGTGTGTCACAGTGTGTCTGTGTGTGAGTGTGCGCTGGTGTTGGTGTTGGGGGCTTCGCTCTGCGCCAGGGTCGCCGCCGTCCATTGGCCACCGTGCAGCTGCAGCCCCGTTTGGCAAATGGAGTCTGAACCTGGCCTGGGACTCCACTAGGTCCACTCGGCCTCAAACGCGTACCCGCGACGGTGTGTAAGGATTCGGCCCTGGGGAGACAAAGGCGGCCACAAGATTGTGTTGGCCTCAGAACCTCCTTCGTGTGCCGATTCTGCCTTAGACGAGCTCGCAAACAGCCCAACACAGACAGTCGCAGCAGCAAATGGAGGGAGCCCGCTCTGTGTTGCCGCGTGTCAGTCAGTGTGTGTGTGTATGTATGTGTGTCAGTGTGTGTCAGTGTGTTAATGTGTGTGTCAGTGTGTTAGTCAGTGTGAGTTAGTGTGTGTGTGTCAGTGTGTGTGTGTCAGTGTGTTAGTGTGTATGTGTTAGTGTGTGTGTCGGTGTAAGTTAGTGTGTATGTGTCAGTGTGTGTGTCAGTGTGTGTGTGTCAGTGTGTGTGTGTCAGTGTGTGTGTGTTAGTGTGTCAGTGTGTTAGTGTGTGTCAGTGTGTGTGTGTCAGTGTGTTAGTGTGTGTCAATGCGTGTGTGTTAGTGTGTGTGTGTCAGTGTGTGTGGGGAGCGGTAGTGTAGTGGTTAGCGCGCTGCGCTATGAACCCGGCCGACACGGGTTCGATTCCCTCTCACGGCCAACACCAGTGACGATTATCTTGAACCGGTCCCGGGCCTCCCCTAGGTCGACTCAGCCTCAAATGAGTATCTGGTGCGGTGTGTAAAAATTTCCACTGGGGAGACAAAGGCGGTCGGGCGTGGTGCTGGCCACCCACCCCCTCGTGTACCGTTCCGGCCTTCATAAGTGCTCGCTAACAGCACTTGCCCCTACAGTCTGTTCAGGCTATATGGGGGATCTGTGTGTGTCAGTGTGTGTGTCAGTGTGTGTGTCAGTGTGTGTGTATTAGTGTCAGTGTATTCGTGTGTATCAGTTCGATTCCCGCTCACGGCCAACAGCAGTGATGAAAATCTGAATCGCGTCCCGTGCCTCAAATGATTACCTCGTGCGATGTGTAAACAACACCACTGGGAAGACAAAGGCGGCCGGGCGTGGTACGACCACCCACCGCCTCGTGTGATATGCCGCCCTTAAGAGGTGCTCGCTAATAGCACTTGTCCCTGCAGCGGATCTTAGTCTTTGTGCATGGCCAGAGAGATGTTGGAGTCAGCAGAGCTGCTTCAGGAGAGGCAGAACGCGAAGGGACATGGCGAATTCTCATCACCACCACCATCACCACCACCCCTTCTTCTTCTTCCCCTGTCGCACCCATTGCACTGTGCCCGTCCGTGAGCACCTGCAGTGCAGATCTGCACTGCGGTAAGAAGAGGTAAACATGCACAACAAGCCGGTGGTGCTTTGTTAAAAGGGGCATGCGTGAAAGTATGACGACGTATGGTGATGACTGCCAGTCGTTAACAAGGTTCGCATTCATGGCTACTGTGGAGGTTTTCGCGGTTGTGCTGTTCGCCATCATGTCCGTGTGGCTCAAAACACAGTCCTGCCGTACAACACGCAGTGTGTACAGGCCAGGCCAGTGCGAGAGAGACGCTGTTGAACAATGGGAGATGCAGTGGGACAGTGGGAGATGCAGTGGAACAATGGGATATACAGCGCAACAAGTCGGGGCTGAATCTCTCCTGTCCGCGTGTGCCTCAATGCGTGTGGCTGCGGCATTGGGAACACTGCCGAGTATTTTAGGAAGTGGTGCCCACTGCTCACGTCCAGCACCAGCGCAATCTCTTCCACAGCCAAACCCCATCTCCCGCAAAGAAGCCTCGTTCTTTTACAGTTGTGGTTTCATTGTTTGTGGGCCAAGTGGTGGGCGTGTGAACGAAGTACTGCTAGTTTTGGTGTTTCTCATCCATCCAAGGGTGTTTACATGTTGAGAATTGTGCACCATCAGGGGTCCCCAAGTCGACTGTGCGTCTACTCAATTCTGAGCTTTATTCATGTGTGACGACAATGTGATATGTTCACAAGACGCAATATAACAGCTTAGGAAAGATGAAATCCACACAAACCCTATATACACGATAGTTATGATGATCAGGACCAACAAACACATGTGGAGACCCTGGGCCTATGTATTGGTGGATTATTCTTTTTGACCAGTTTTTGATTGAAACGTGTCTTCGCCAAGTGGGGCACATCTCTTAGATGATGTGTTTGGGTCATTTTACCGAAATATCAATACGCACTTTAACTTTTTCATAAAACTGTTTCCGGATTTAATTATAGGTATTTACAACTCAAAATTGTTGTAGTCTTCAAATTCTGTTAAACACAAGGAACTGTGTTGCTATAATCAACCAGGTGGGGTGTTGACTGTGGTGTTGGCCGACGCTCTGTGTTGTATTATATTCCCAAGTTTACTATGTTTGTTTTCTCATTCATTTGTACCTGATGATTTTTTGCTTGTGTTGCAATCGAAACGTCGTATTCTATTATTTAATTTAATTTATTTCTACGTGACTTTACCGAAAGAACCAAAGAGTAATTCCTGCAGTCACGAAAGCTTCGAATCTAGTTTGTGTTGCTTCTGTTTTGCAACACAGTTGCATGGAGCTGAGATATTGAACCTGATCATGGCGCGTGTCTGTATAAGAACGACGAGGCTGGGTGCCTGCTCTAGGCCTTTGGGGGGAAAATTACAGAGACATTTCAAGAATGTCATTCAGATGGAAAACAACCACGATGAGTTAACACGTAATGTTTCCGCAGCCAATATAATTCACAGTAGACTTTTGGGTGAGGTCACGTAATGATTTGTGCAAATTCATTTCGTTAAACCCCTCACCACCTGACATAAACCTAATTGTGACATGTAAAGGCGATGTGCGTTACTTATCTTTACTTAAGTATCACCCAGTGTTATTAAACGTATTGCCGTTATTCGTTTACAATTTCAGGCTTGTTGAATTTAGCCTTGCCATGACAAGTGACTCATCCACCTAATCGGGTACGTGTGTCACAAGCAACAAGAATGCATTTGAAAGCTCCTTGAATAGCCCAGCAATGCAGACCCCAATGCAGCAGCTTTGCTTCCAGTGTTGCTCAGTTGACCACGTTTGCAATTCACACGTTTAATTGGACAAGTCTAGAATGAAGTCATGTTTATTTGAACATTGTCGGGAATTTGCAAGCCAACCTCAAGCTCAATGAACCATCCCCAGCGATTAGATGCATTTCTTATGAATAATATTTTGTTTTCTTGTCTCATTTGTGGGTTTTCTCGCTTTGTCTAAACTTACGGAAGAACATGTGCATATAATGTAAAACGTTTGCATGTCCGCTATGATGACGGGCTGGTCTAGGGCTATGCCTCCTGGGAATTGGTACATGTTCGGGTTGGCAGAAATTGATTTGTCCCGATATCTGGTGGCATTGTGTTGAACTTGAATACAATCCTAGTTGGCCTTTATCCACATTAAAGGCAAACTGCGTTCTGGGGCCCCAACCCTTCCTGATTGGGGCCCTGCCCCCTTTCGACTCTGCGCCTTTCCCTTTCAGCCCCGCCCCTTCTGTAGGCCCCTCCCCTTCCGTAGGCCCCGCCCCTTTCTGTTGAGGCCACGGCTCACCCCCGGGCACGTGGTGAGTTTGTTTGAGTCGTGGCTTCACGGTCATGCAGTTTTGATTGAGCAAGGCTGATAAATGTCTTCAGTGGAAAAGGTGACGGCGCTCACGTCGCCTACTGTGTACATGTTGTGGCAGTGCTCTTGAGGAACGCGTCCTTTGTAGTATCTGCTTGTGCACCACCCTCTCACAGCGAAGTGCACAAAACTTGGCATGCAGTCTCAATGGTCAGTTGATCGATTCTCGCGCGCGATTCCTCCAGAAAAGCGCGGCAATCGATTCCCCTGGTCCCGCGCTCTCGCGGGCTCTCTCCCATTGGCCGCGAGTTCCCCGCAGCCCCCGACATCTGACCTCTGACCGAGCGAGCGGGAGGAGCTTCGCTGGGAGCGCGGGAAACGCAGATCTCGGGTCCGTGGCCGCGACCTCCCGTGACCCCGACCCTGACCCTGACCCCCCCCGTCCCCGCACCCCCTGCGCGGGGTCCCGGGCCGCCCCGGGCCGCTCGCGAGCGGCGTGGCGCTCGCGAGCGGCAAGGAGGGCAGGCGTGACGTCACGGCGAGGGGGCGGGGCGTGGCACGCCGCGCGGGGGAGCCTGGGCCGCGCTCCCGCGCCTCCTCCTCCTCGCTCCGAGGCGAGCGGCGGTGGCGGCAGCGGCCGAAGGAGCTGGCGGCAGCAGCAGCAGCGCCATCAGCGGCGGCAGCGGCAGCGCCATCATCAGCACTCCCGCGCCCCTCGATGCTCGGTACCGCGCCTCACTGCACATTGCAGCGATGGTGGCGGGTGCGAGGGGAGGGGCCCCGCGCCCGTTAGTGGGAGCGGGGAGCGAGAGCCCCGCCCCTCGGCCCCGCCCCTCGGCCCCGGCCCCCGCCGCCATGTTGCGAGGCGCCTCTGGGGGAGGGGGAGGGGCAAGGGGCGGGGCTTCCTTCAGGGCGGGGCTAGATGGGGCGGGGCTAGAAGGGGCGGAGTTTCGGCGGAGTTGAGGGGCGGGGGGACTTAATGAGTGAGGAGCGGGGCCGTGCCCCCCCCCCCAAGTGGGTCCCGGCCCCGCTGGGTGATGGTGAGTGCTGGTGGTGGTGGTGGTGTTTGACGGCGCTGCCGTTGAGTGACGATGGTGAGCGGTGATGGTGAGTGAGGGCCGTGAGCGGTGACTGTCGTGGTGGTGGTAGTGAGTGGCAGTCATGAGGGTGAGTGAGGCGATGGCCGCCCCCTTGCCCCGCGCGGCTTCAACCCCGAGCCCGGGGCCCGGCCATTGTGCTCCGCGCCGCCAGTGACGAACAAAGGCTGCGCGGGCCCGCGTCTCACCCCGCGTCTTCCTGCGCCGTCTCTCCCCCCTCCTCGTGTCGGCCCCACAGATGTGAGCGACGAGCAGCAGCAGCAGCAGGAGCCGGAGGCCGCCGCCACTGCATGGAGGGCTCCTCGCTGAACCGCGCGCTGCCGCCGCTGCTCGTTCGCTCCCTGCTCCCCGCGGCTCCTGCGCTCTGCGGGGGGGACCAGGGCTGGGGGGGCCCCGCGCCCAGGAACGGGCACAGCGACTACGCGGGCCCCGCTCACGACTCGGCGTTCCTGCCGCCCGGATTCTGCACCGGCCTGGACGAGGCGCGGGAGCTACAGCACCATCGGCAGCAGCACGCGGAGGATGGGGATGTGCGGGAGGAGGAGGAGGAGGAGGATGGCGAAGCCTGCCCGCCCGTGCCCCAGAAGTCCACGTCCCCTGAGATCCGTCTCCGCATCACCAAGACCTACCTGAACGGCAAGGCGCAGTTTGAGGCGGCGCTGTGCAACGCGGGGCAGCAGGGGGCCGAGGGGGACGAGGAGGAGGAGGACGCGACGGGAGATCTGCTGCCCGAGCTGGATCCGCGTCAGGCGCAACGCGCCCTGCGGGAGCTCAGCCTCCTGCATCGGGCAGAGGAGACTGCGTCCGAGCCGGCCGAGCGCAGCCTCCTTGCCCGCGTGGCCGAGCGCCACGAGCCCCGTGAACCCCCCCGCGCCTTCGCGGCGCCGGGGTCCCTGGGCCCCGAGGGCCGCGCGTCCGCCGCCCTCACCAGCCTGGCGGAGCGCGTGTGGGGCCACTGCGGCTCCGCGGAGCCCGACGCGGCGCGCTGTGGTCTCTTCAGCCTCGACCCGTGGGCGGTCGAGCCGAGGCACGGGCCCTCGGGCCAATCTGGGAATCCACTCCAGCACAGAGGCCTGGTCCAGCCCACGCCCCACGGCCAGCCTGGACACTTACTCCAACCCGGCCCCTCACTCCACCACACGCCCTTCTTCCAGCATGCACCCTTCAGTCAACCCAGATCCTCACTCCAGTCCTTGTTCACGCTCCAGGCTGGATCCACACTTCCGCCCGGGCCTTCACTCCAGTCTGCTTCCACATCTCCACCGATGCCCTTCTTCCAAACCGAATCCATGCTCCCACTCCCTCGCATTGGCCATCCCGAGCCTACGCTCCACCCGGGGCCTGTCCACCACGCAGGGCCTGTCCACCATGCAGGGTCCATTCACCACCCAGGGCCCTCGCTCCACACCGGGCCCTCGCATCAGCCTGAGCCCACGATCCAATCCGGGTCTTCGTTACGAGCCGCTCCCACATCCCATCTTGTGCCCTCACTCCATTCTGGACCCACAAGACAGTGCGTTTCTACGCTTCAACCCATGCCCGTGATTAATTCTGACAGCTCGAATCATCCCGGAGCCTCACTGCAGTCTGAACCGGGGATCCAATCGGAACCCTCGCTGGAGCCTGCGTCTTCGCTGCATTCGCCTCCTACGTTGCAGTCCGGGCCCTCAACCACTCCTGGGCCCTCTTTGCAGGTCGAGTCCTCGCCCCAGCCAGAGTCCTCGCTGCGGCCCAGGTCCAGAGCACGTCCCGGGCCCAAGCGCAAGGTGAGCACAGCGAACAGCAGCTGTGGTGCCCGAGTCACTGGGTTAACATCTGGAGTTTAACTTGATGAAGCGCTGTTTACTTTGAGCAGGTGTGCCATAACATGTGACAAAAACGAAATTCTGTTTTATTGAAATATGCACTGAAGACCAGGACAAACATTTACTTCCTAAATTCTGAAATAAATAAATCAATGTTGTGCAAATGGAACAGTTTAACTTCTGTTTGAAAACTCCAGTGTTGTCAGCTTCAGGGCACAAGGGTACACGTGGAGGTGGGTGGCACTGACAGAAGTGTACAGTGTAGCAAGCAAACATTAAAAAGGGGGCGCGAGGCAATGGGGTGAGGGGCAGACGATTAGGGGGTGGAGCTGATCAACCATACTCCTATTGCTTACTCAATCTAGTCGACTGCATCCTCACACTTGCCATACCTCATACCCAAACGATAACGTTTCCTTTGGCACTTCATCCAGACACCCATTTAACGTTTTGTTTATCCTTCACCGTTGGTGTTTGTAGTCCTGGTCTGTGAGAGCACGAGCCGGTCAGGTTTGAGTGCAATGGTTGCTGTGTGACTGGTGAGGGTGCTGTGCCCACGTGATGAGTACCACCGCACGGACAGGGAACGCGTCTCACGAGGCGAGGACACCGCACCCGCCGTGCTCGCTGTCGCCTGCCGGGACCACGTTTGTCTTCAAGCAGGCTGCGTGTGTGGCTCTATGGCTTTAGGGGCCTCCCCCGTACGTGCACGAGGCTGGTGATGGTGTTGTGGCCAATTCAACTTTATGAGTCTTCCTCTGGCCTGGGCCCACTCGGCACAGTCCCGTGTGTGCGCCGTGATGGATGTGGGGATTAGTGCTCTAGGATAGAGTGGGCCGAGGGCATAAGCAGCAGCTGCACTGTTGGCAGCGTTTGGGGGCGGTGCTGTGTCCGTGGACGCCCCGCCTGCACGCGTGCGCTGCTCAACTCCAGGCTTCTTCCGGTACCTTGTGTGCAGCGCTGCGCCTTGCAGTTGTGATTCAAGTGTGCGCCAATTAGGGGCTTGAGCATGACTCTGAGCCTCAGGCTTTGTTGCTGACCCCGAAGAGTCCAATAGTTACAGTGCGTTTCTCATCTCGTGCATGCTGGCTTTGTCAGGACAACTTTCATTATCCTTGCCGTTGCTCGGGGCAGCATAAACAGGACACCTTTAATGTTGTCTCCACCAAGGTTGATCTCTTCCCATGAGAGATACATTCAACCTTTCACTGACACCGCTGAGTGTTTCTTATCAGCCTTCTTTAATGATTTAAAAGCGTAAAGCTATTTGTAGTTAGGTGTCTGTGTGGACATGTAACTGCTATTTATTTGGCACTGTATAATAATGTTTAAAGTGCTCAACCCAAGTATATAATTAAGATTGACTGAAACCCTATTGGTCTGGTCATTAACCGTTTTCCGCTAAAATATCTACTTGGCAGAAAATACGAAAAGGAAAATTACAGGACATGAAGTTCCCATTGTCACCTGGAGACGTGGCAATGACTGAGCTCTACAGGTTTAGAAATCAAAATACACCGAGTAGCAGGGTTGCCATACTTCACTGGAAGTGCCCAAAATGACTGCATTGTGTGCATCTAAAATATCACGAACCATGTCGAAAGATTGAGGAGATGCACTCCCTTGACTGGGCTATTAATGCACCCATACAGTCAACTAAGCAAGCCTAATTTCATACCCTTGTGGCTTTGTCTGTTGGTTCTGTTATACATTTCTATCCATATCCTACATCCAGCCAACGCTTAACATCTTCCATGGCACCCTTATCCTCATACTTATGGAGGCCCTTGGATGAGTAACTCAGTCCCTTGAAAGCTTGTTTATATCGCACTGTGTTCTGGCCATCTGACTGCACGACCCTCATGGACCTGTGGAATCTGGTTTCAATGTTCTCCTTTCTGCTGCACCACTTTGCAAACTTGGTGACAAGGCTCACAGGATTGGTCATCTTAAATCTTGTGGGATGCTCTATGTGTTGCCCAGCCCCACCGCCACCCTCATGATTTTGAACCAATACATGTACGTGACGTTTACCTGTAGCGAGTCAATGGTGTTGCCGTGATGCTTGCACCTCCAACGTGAGTGTCAAGGGCGCGTGCTGCATGCCCGCTGTCCGAAGCCTCACTCTGAACTTGTCGCAGGCCCGCATGCTGCTGTTGCAATCCTCCCAGGGCTTCCACTGGGTTACAGAATCCCTTGTCCCCTGACTGCTACAGGTCACACACCTTGACCTGTATGGGCTCTGGGTTGACCAATTGTTCACCCTGATCTCCTGTTTGTGCTCTCTCCCTTGCCCCATCTCCTCTCCCTGCTGGGCCCCCCCTCCTGTCCTCCTCGCCTGTTCACTCCTTGCATCCTCCATGAGCCCCATGTGCTGTCAGTCTGGATGTTGGAGTCCCCTTCCCCGACTGCGCCGTGACAGATGTGGTTAATAAACAAAATTTTCTCGGCATGTTTCACCTTGGTTATTCATTAAATGAGGCATCTGGGTAACCATGTGACTATGCTACCTCTTCCAGTAGAGACGTCTCTGTTTTTGTGGCCTCTTCTGGCAGTGCAACTGGTCTCATGGGGGATTTATGCTTTGGTAATTGATGGGACCAATGCAGTTGCCATCACTGACTGTGAAAAACTGCTTTTACGCGAGTCTAAAATCTTGGTTAGGTCACTTTAACTCGCCCAGGAAAATGTGAAAATAAGGCAAATGATAAACGGTCCCTGTGCTTGACGATCCCCACCAGCAGAGGACAGCCACATCCCCTGGTGTGTGCAGCACCACACGTGTTATGCGAGGCGTGCGTGGTGTGTCACCGCCTATCAAAAGACCATAAGCGAACGCGTAATGTAATTTGTATGAGCATGTACCTCATGCCACCCTCTAAAAATCCATGCGAGCCATTCCTGCAGGGTCTAATAATTTAATCGTGGCTATTGCGATGTGGTCGCCCCTGCAGGACATTGTTTTGTGTCGCGATATAGCGCGTGTTTCATGCCGTCATGAAGATGTAATCGTGCAGGTCGCGGAGCCGCATTCCAGATTTCTTTCCGTGTTTTGCGTTCGCAAGTAACCACAGTAATTGTCTCGGCTGTAAAATAATTAAATTAAATGTAAATAGAAGTAATTTACAATTAACATTGATTACAAATATCAATTCAAGTTTAGGATGTGACGGCTCTTGCCTTTGCTGTCAACTCTGCTAGATTCATAGCAGTTGCACAGTTGAGACCCGACCCTCAATGTCTGCTCTTAAAGTCTCATTGTGACTGTCCTTGGGCTTTGGTCACTAACGCCTGCGTTCCATTCAACTGCCGGTCTCTGTAACCTGCACTCTTCCATCCTGTACACGTGTCCCACTGTCCCACCCATTGCAACCTCCTCATGATTGCCTGTAATGCCACGTTCTATTCCAAACTTCCCAGTCATTTGCCCAAAGGTGTGTAGTTTGCCACCCAAGTTGATTATACATGCGTTTCTTGCTTGATTAACAGTGCTGTGAGTAAGCCATTTGAACCCCTATGAGTCTGCGCTTTTGTAAGGGTGTAGACTTGTATGCCTGCACAGCGTGCCGTTTGTCAGGCTTCTGTTGTTCTGCAACCTCTAGTGGGCGTTACAGCATCGCTAATCCTTACTCCACCCACAGTGCGCATGCTTGGGTGAAGGCTTTACTCTGCCAAGATGTCTCCCATTCTCTTGCCCATCGACTTGCAGAGTCATGTGCAGCTGTGTTATCAGAGGAGACTGGGAAATGAACTTAAGAAATGCTGAAATTGTACTGCTCTGGTGAACTGAGGGTAATTAAAACATAAATAACACACTTTGCTTCATCACTAATGTGAATACATTAATTGAATCCAAATGGTGGTCATCTGGATCAATGAGAATTTATTTAAACAATGCAAACTGCATCCTGCAGGAGTGTGCAACCTCTCTAAATCATGCCACTGGGTAACCACGTATTCTGAGAAAGGGCAAAATGCACGATGTGACATTTAAACAGACACTGCTGGGTTAAATGTATCCTGAAGTAGAGTTTTTGTATATATTGAATGCCGTTTAATGTTCGTTGTGTTGTGAGAGTCTTCCCTTTGCTTGTACAGTGCTCTATACTGCTGATGGATGATTGGAGTGTGTGTCTGCGACTGCCTGCGTTGCTGTGTGCAGGGTGTGGTAGGCCGTGGCAAACAGTGCCGGGCCCCCATGCGCCACATTCCAGGGGATCTCGTGTGGAGCAAGGTGGCGGGTCACCCCTGGTGGCCCTGCGTGGTGACCTCTGACCCAAACGTCGGCAGCCACACTCGCGTGAAAGGTACCCCTATCTCTCTCTCCCTGCAGTGTACTCTGCAGCTCAGCCCGGCCGTGGCTCTCGGGGCATGCCTATGGCTACTCGCCTGAGGCCTTGCCTCGGTCTATGTGAACCTCAGTACATGAGAGTATTTTATTTTACACAATTGCTGAGCCTAGGCCCAAAGGCTCAACATGTCAAATTGCCACCAACAACGATCACTATTGAAGTTGTCATAGATAGGAGTGTAACATGTTTTTTTGACGGAATTTTAAAAGTCAAGCAGTGCGCGTGAATAACCAGAAATAGACGTAAGGTGACCAGCAGTGTGGCTGTTGAACTCTGTATGGATTAGACAAAAGTCAGTTTTGTCGACCAAGTCTTCAACGTGTGGAGGAAGTTCTCAGGAACCGTGACCATCGCAGCAGCAGCAGCAGTATAAGAGTGATAAGGAGGTGATGGACTGCTGGTTAGAGAGTGACTAGGTGAGAACCGACACCACTACAGAGATGTGGTGGCTGTGTTTGGTGGTGAACTGTGTACAGGCAGTCCTCGACATACAACACCTGACTTACGAACATCCTCACGAACCAGCTTCCGTAATATATTTTTTACATCGACTTCAAAAGTGAACTCGCACTTGCAAACTGAATCGCCGGAACTGTTTTGTTCAACGGAGCGAAATGTAATGAGTCGTGTTGCGCTGGGAGTGAATTTGTGTGCGTGCACACACGTGTGTGAAAGTGAGCGGATGGAGATGTTTGTTGTGGCCTGTCATCCTGCGCTTTAGATGGCTTTATGGACCTTTTCCCTCTTGTTGCATGGAACCTAAGTTTGCTTGTGTTTTTTTATGTTACTCCGAATATCTACCATGTAATTTCAAAATACAAACCTGTAATCTGAGACATTGAGACACTTTCAAGAGAGTCCTGGGTGAGCACAAGAAGGGAAGTAAAAATACGGCCTGAAAATGTTTGCAAAGACAAAAAATGTCAACAATTTTTTTTTTTTAAACATCACCACAAACGGCAACTGATTATACTCTTTGGATCTTTTGGTAAAGTCACGTAGGTATAAAATCAAATCAAATAGATCACGACGTTTCGGGCGCAACACAAGCGTCCGTCATCAGGTGGGAAAGCATGCTTTTATACCTACGTGACTTTACCGAAAGAACCAAAGAGTATGGATTCCTGCAGTCACGAAAGCTTCAAATCAAGATAGCAACTGATTATTTAAGAATATAATTATTATTAAACCACAATAAATTAATTGGAGATTTTATTTTATCTCCGCTATACCTCAAAGAGGGGTCTTGTCTTGGTGAGATGTTGAGTATTTACGCATTAAGAACTTGATCAAGCCTGCAGTGGAGCTGCGTTGGCTGTGTGCGTCTCTGCAAGTGTCATTGCGGCTGTGGCATGTGTGTCGCCCTCGAACTTACTCGGTGTGATCTTCAGAGTTGGAAGGAAGCCACAGAAGTAGGGGGAGCCTCTGCTCGTGATGATAGGAGCCACTCGAAGGGCGCCACGGAGGTGCTCCTTGCCCATCTGTCCTCGGTGCGTCCTGTTGCTGCAGAATACGCCAAATCGACGGTGCGCCACTACCACATCGTGCTGCTGGGCGGCGGTGTGGTGCAGCGCACCTGGGTGGCCGACAAGAGCACCGTGCCGTTTGAGGGGCAACACCAGTTCGAGCAGCTGCAGGGTGACGCGCCGTGGGGCGGCTCTGCTGTCAATGAAGCAAGTGGCCCCAAGGTGAGCACCGCAAAGGGGCCTGGTGTTCTTCCCACAATCCCTCAAGTGGTGGTCGGTGCCACCCACAAATTTAGATTGAAAACTCATTTGTTTAGTGTTTACATTTGTTGTCCTTCCCTGCACCTCCGATTGGCACGGTTGACTACGCGTGGTGCGAAAGAAGTTCTACATACATACACAACTACTAATGCTCGACAGCACTGCTTGCATCGTGATTGGTGAGTGAAGTGAGAAATATGCCGGGATGGTGTTGAGAAGAGACGATATCATGGTTCATTTGTGCTAACTGGCCTCGTTGTGTTGTGCAGCATTTCTCAAGATGTGGGTCACCATCCTCAGGGGTCCAATTGTAATGAGATGGACTCAGGACTCTCTAAATGCGGGTGCGTTTAGAGGGTCCAGAAACCCCAAATTGTATTTTATTTTTTGGGTTGCAAATGTTTTGGTCACATTAAAGGGTTCTCTGGTTGGAAGAGTTTGAACAGCCCTGATTTAGAGGAAATATTTATTTACTTTCCTGGAGAAAATTGATAATCAGAGTTTGCTAATACAGCAGTAATTGTTACCTTGACACATAGGTTTTCGCATTCAATATTATAATCCTGAATTGGCAGTAATTGTTAACAGGGACGGGTTAACACAATTAGTGGCAGAGGTGAGTTGCAGGTGTGTGTGCAGTTGTGATGAGTGTGAAGTGTAATGTTGTCTTGGTTGTAAGTTATTCTGTAAGTTCTGAGGTGGTGGTGTTCTCCAATAACTACTTCTGATCATTTATTTACGGATGTGGTTATTAGGCCTGCACGGGTGGGCGTTGTTACCTGCATTCCTGCACGGAGAGCCCAAGGGCTGCACATGTACAAAGCAATATAAGCTACAACTCTATCTGGCATGTGTGTGCAAACCTAATGCAGTCATAACATTGTGTGGGCATGCACACACGACATCCAAACGTAGGTGTCTAACGGTTTGGCCTAATGTCAATTTTATAGCAGGTTATAAAATACGTTGTCTATGAGATGGAATTGCTGGAAAATACTTAGCATAAGAGTAGAATAACTGAACCTGAAGGTAATATTTGCAGACTTTGAAAACATTGCAGTCATGGCTGTTTTGAATATAATTTAAGCTACATTTCCTTGTTTTTGTCTGTTTAGTCTTCATTATTAAGGATGTTGATAAACTAAACAAACTAAATCCATAACCTCCATTAATATGTGAGTATGTAGGGGTTAGCATTCTAATATCAAGCATAGTAAAATGAGTAACATGAAATATAATTTTTACACTTTTCAGCAAAAGTCAACAGCATTGATGCATAAGCTCAGACCTGTAGTGAGGGGTCACAATAACTCTTGTACAGATGATAAAATATAAATTAATTATTAGTGTAGAGTTGTCTTGCTATAAGCAATTTACCCGATAGCATGCCATCGTAATGAAAGGGATGCCAAAAACTTGCCGATTAAATATATGTAAGCCTTTTCGGCCACGGTGATGATGTCACATGCCTAGATGTCATTATGCATGACATCTCATGACACATCATGCGCCCTTTCAGGTCATCGCATTGTGAGGTGCGGAAGGGTATGTTATTAATCGTTTGCAGCCGTGATTCATTCGCTGTTGGACAAAGGTCTTCCTAAGCCTGTGCCATCTCTCATGGTTCAAACAATCCACCTAGAACCTGCACACATGATAAAATCAATGCAAATTTATGCTTTTTTGTGTGTTTTAATAGAATAATTTATCTCGGAGGAAACGCAGTGAAAACCAACACAAAAAGGCGATAACACTCAAACGTCTTTCATGACATTCTCTATGGTATTCACTAGCCTGCCTCCAGTGTTGGTTTTTGGTGTGTGCCATCATGCCCGGCACAGGTCTTTTATTTGCATACTGTCTAGGATGGCCACCAAGAGCAGATACAGAATCAAGAGTCAGGATATGTATACTGGTGGAATACGATGGCCTATAAACCTCTTTTTCACAGATGTCCAGTAGGGGCAGATCAGAACGTTGCAATAACAGACAATACAAAAACACAAAAGGAGTGCAAAATGTAGAGAAGGTAGAACAATAAATGTATATATACAAATCAAACTAAGCAATTGTTTTATCTTACCAGGTAAAGTCCACTGAGCTAGTAGTTTCTTTTTCAGAAGCGACCTGGCCACAAATGGTAGCTCAACGAAAGTAGCTAATCATACAAACATTGCACAGAACACCATAGTGAGTCTATTAATGGCCAAGGTAATTTGACGTGACCAATACTGATTTTTACCAGTATTGCATGCCGATGGTCAGATTGAGGTGCAAGGAATGCACTTACTTTGATTGTGGTGTTTGTTGGGGGTCCTGAGCCATGTGTCTATGTGCAAACGTGATGCAGTCGTAACAGATGATGCCACTTTAACGTATGCCCCGCTGGTGCTATTCATGACTGCCAAGCCCCACGTGATGCTCCCTTGCCTCTCCGCAGCTCTCGAAGCACTTCTCGGCCAAGGTGCGTGCGCAGTGGGAGGAGGGGATGGCGGAGGTGGCGAAGGCCCAACCACTGTCATGCGATGAGCGGCACGATGCCTACAGCCGCCCAACGTATGATGGTGCCGGTGCCTCGGGCTCCCCATGTGCCACTGCGCCCACCAGCAGCCCAGCACCGCCCGCCAACTGCGGCAAGCCGGACCTCCAGGCACGCGCAAATACCGAGCAAAAGGGAGGGCAGAGTGGCCACGCAGCAGAGAGAAATGGCCGGCAGTCGCCGCGCTCAAGCGACTCGCCCGGGTCCGGCACTGGACCAACGTTACCAAACTTCTTCAGCAGCCACATGTTCCCCTCGTCCATCTCTAACATTCAGCAGCTGGTCAACAGTCAGCAGCTTTTCCCGAACACCGCCAACAACCACTCGGAGTCAGGGAGCAAACGTGGAGGGGCATCGCGACCCCGCATCAGGAAGCGCCAGGGAGCCAGTGATGCCTCACGCCCCACTGCCTCTCTCCGTCAGCAGCAGCAACAACTCCAAATAGATGCAGCCAAAGTGCCGCCACCTGCTGCTGTGGACACCATCGTAGCCCAAGGCAGCAAGCAGTTGGTCGTACAGCCGACTACTGGTCGCCAAAGGTCACGTCCTTCTGCAGGGACGGCCAGCAAAAGCACCTCGACATCTAGAAATCGTCAGTCGGCTGCGGGTAGTTCCTGTAAGCAGCCCGGTACCAGTAGTGCCCCTGTCAGCTCTGGCTGTACAGGTACAGAAGCTGCCACTGAGGGCATTGTGTCGAGCGCAGCCGGCGGAGCAGCCATGAGTAACGGCAAGAAGAGACAGAGGCGCGTGAGAGCCCCCGCTTCGGTTAAGAGCGCTGCTGGCGCTTCTGTGCCCAAAAGGGCGCTTCGCAAGAGGGACAGAAAGACGAGCGCAGGGCGGGTGGCCGCACATCCTGAGGGCTCCAAGCAGGGAGATGGGGCGCAGGCAGCCGCACGCATGGACGCCACCGGAGCCTCCGCTGCGTGCGTGGTCACGGGGGAGGCTTCATCAGCTGCTCCTGGCCCTGACCCGGCCGTGAGCAAGAAGAAGAAAAGCAACCCTCCCCCTCAGGGCAGCAAGCGGAGTGAGATGGCCCTGGCGCGCTACAATTACTTCTGCCAGAAGCACCGACCACAGGTGAGAGCACAGACGGAACCGCACCCGGCGCTCGCATCGGGCAAGGCACAGGTCACGGAGGTCGCAGGATCACGGGGGTTGGTGTACTGTGTCACATGGTGAGCCTTGTCTTCCATGGTCAGCGCTTTTCACACGGGGTGTGTGGACAGCTGTAGGTCGCTTCACCATGCCCGCACTCCTTGATTAATTCCCATTTTAGGACCTCATTAAATGTTGGCAATGCCATGCATTTTCTCACCACGAAGCGGACGTGAAGGCTTTGTAAGGAATTGTTTAATGTGCACATTTTCTGCATATCAACAACGTGTTGACTTGCATATTATCTCGCATTGTGGAAAGTGGGGTCCTGTATAAAAACAAACTGAGCAATCTTGGTGTGTCAAAAACACATATTTGCTTGGCTGTCTCTTTTCTGTAACCTGGCTGGTGTGGATATTACATTGTGTAGGTTGATTGCTTTTCTATTTTGTTCTTTTTCCTCAATGTTTTTTTCTCACAACGAAATAAGTTTCCTTGATTTCAGCTGTTATTCAATAGGGGAGCATCGAGCAAAGGTCACGTGATCCCGAGGGCACTTCTGTTGCTGGAGACATGAACATTTCCGTGTCATCTCCACAGAGCAGAGGCTACGTGTGTGCAGGGAACTACGTTGTAACTCATTAAGATCATCAGTGCCGGTGCCACTGACTCTAAAAAGACTGCTTTTTATAGGCACAACGTGTTTGTGTTGTCCTAATTTTCTCCATTTAATCATATTCAGAATTGTGTCAATTATGGTATTTGAAAACTAATATGGGTCATAATCGTAAATGAGACGTGGTCAGTGTTATTGGTCAGTTGTGTGGCAATGGGATGAGGTAGGAGGCAGACCTGTGCCACTCAGATTCTTGTTTGGCTGAGAATGCTGGCTCTGCACCACAGATTCTGTTTAAGGAGAAACTTAAACATTCTTCTTTAAACTCTGGTCTGGTCCATCTGCTTTTAACAGAGGCAATGCGCCCCATTCCCCGCATTTTTATACGATTACAAAGCAATTGAGATATCATTGCCAGGTTAAGTTGAATGAAATCACTGATGGATGATAATGCTGCTTTTGTTTTGTATTTCAGAGTTCATTTGCCACTTAGACTTAAGAGCAGTATTCCACTGTGACATTGATTGTTTCTAATTTTATTCTACTTTGTGTGCGAATGCTTGAGCTTCAGATGCACAAATGTTTAAGTGGATATCCCAGCATGACCAGTCTCCTTCGTATGGCTAATAAAGTTGAGCAACAACACATTTTCCATTAAGGTGATTGAGCCAGATAATTGTGGAAGGAATAGCAGAGTGTTACTTTGATGCCCCCTTGATATTTGTGAACTGGGCATTGAGTCCTTATGTGTTCCATGGTCTGTTTTGGGTGGCCACAGTTGTACACAGGAGAGGTTTTAACTTTCTATTTGTGCATCAAGTAACCGCATTTGCCCTGGTTTGTGCGGTGGATGCGGTTTAGAATTATTGGCCCATAATCATTACAGAAGATCGAAGAAGGATCTTTTGCGTGAGGTGTCTGTGTGTGACTTGTGAACTCCGTTTGGCTTTCCAAACATTGGGGTTGAAGTTTGATTGTTTAAAGTTAAGCACGTGGGTCCAAAATGGTTTGCGCGAAACCAGTTACATGCATGACCAGTTACTTTCTCAGGAAGAGAAGGTATTGAAGTATCACTGGTGACAGCGGCAAGGTGGTCTGGAGCGATTGTTTCAGCTGTGCTGAGGAACTACGAACAGAAGTAAAATCCACCAACTGTGATCATCTTTCATTTCCTCTCGGACATGAATCTTACATGATTTGTGTAACACCGCACACAAGTGCGAGCGTGCAGCTTGTCAAAGGATGGTGGAGACGCGATAACTAATGCCCCATCAGTTGTGTTAATTTTGTGTGGCAGCATTGACGACGGTGTAGACACAGCGAGGGTCACTCTGTCGTGCGTGCCGTGGGCGTAGATTATGCGCGACCACGCGGACGCGAGTGAAGAGGAAGTGGAGCTGATCCTGCGTGCGCAGTGGGACACGCTGAGCGAGCGCCAGAAGTACCGCTACCGGCCGCCCACAAAGCCCACCACCATTGGGGACGAAGGTACCCCCCCCCTCCACTCATGCCCCATCCAGCCCCGACACAGAACAGCAGGGGGCCTTTGTGTCCAGTGCTACTCGCAATGTCCCGATGCAGTTGGAAGTGAGAGAGCAGCTTCATTTCACTCCCAGAACCAATGCACAGCAGGTCCTACCTTGATGACAGACTTAATTTCCTCTCATTGATGGCTGATTTAACCAGAAGCTGAAATCCTTTACCTCCAGCGTTTTGTGGGATCCTGGGGTTCATGTCGCTGGGAGCATTGGAATTGGCGTCTCGAATGCCGAGCGGCGGCTCCGTGGCTTGGGCTTGATGGCTTGCGTTCTGCAGCTGGCGTGCTCATCTTTACGATGACCTCCCCGCTGTGATGGAGGCTTTGTTGACCAGTTTCAATCCCGAGTTTAAACCTTACCTGCGATTAAATGATGAGAGGTGCCCCTGTGTAAATAAAGACATTTAAAGATCGTAATTTATGCCCAATTCTCCATTGCATCAGTATACTCTTTGTAATGAGGGTCTTGCACTGGATTGTTTGGTTAGTTCCCTTGTAATGTTTATTTAGCACTTGTAATAGAGTGGGAGTACCAATAGGAAATGCACCAAAATGAGGGATGACGCTCTCGTGATCAGCGACGGCAGGTCACGTGTCAAAGGCCACCATGCACATCGTGGCCAGATTTTCAGCCCAGTGGGTTGGAAAGTCCGATGGTGATCTGTGTTCCACTAGCTCCTCTTTCAAAATGCCGCTTTACAGGTGAGCATCTGTAATCCATGTGGTTTCCAGGTTTCCCTTGTAAAACTGTTAATTCATCTCTGTGCTTTTCTTAGCAAATTACGTGAGGTTGAATCGAGTTGTGCCCCATGTATTGAGGGCATCCCTTGCAGTGCCACATGATCCCAGTGCAGGTCTACCCCTTCCTAATACCCCTTACAAAAGGAACCTTTGTATCCGTGTCTTTTTGACCGTCGGTGTCGCCACCCATTGGAGAATGTTTGCATTGACAACCTTAGCAATTTCCCGCAGGGCTCGTTTAGAACATTTACCTTGTGCCACAGACTCGGGCGACAGCGCGAAGCGTCAAAGGCGACCCACCAAGAAGTTACTTGAGTCGACTGGAGATTTTGCTGAGGAGTCTCCCAGGAAGAAGTCTAAGAAGGACCTCAAGGTGCAGTGGAGTCGGCCGATTAAATTCGTGCCGAGAAACCCATTGGCTGGCCGTGGTGCCACCCTGTGCTGCTGTTTCCCTTGACCACACGCTGACACCAGCCTCATGGAAACATCCGCAACCGTCGGCAGCTCTATACTGCTTTACTGCCTGTTTATGGTTGGCAGTTGAATTTTGATCTGACCAAATCTGAGCCGTTAAAAACCCTTCACCACATCACACAGCCAAACACATTTTCAGGGTTCAAAAATAATGAAATAACTCCCCTGTGCGCGGGTTTTTTGTTATAATGAAGACACCAAAACCTTGATTGTTGCCGGGGTTATGGTCTTAAAAATAGCCGCAATCAGCAAATCCACAAACTCAAACACGTGGAAAACATCGGGTTTGGTTCAAGGTTCGTAATACAACACCCTCTCCTTTTGTTTTATGTTCCCTTACATATACCCAAACCTGAAACAGGAAGTATATTTAATGTAAAATATTATTAATATTTTCTATAGTGTTAATTATAACTTGTACAGTAAATGTATAGAATAAAAAAACAAATACTCACACTACATGTGAAAGTAAACTTGAAAATGAAGGCAAGGTTAATGACAGTGCAGTAAATATGCAGTTTGAAAAATAACAAACTAAAAATACTTTTACTTACTATGAATGATGGTGATGGCCTGTGTATTCTTCCGTGGCAGCATCATCGCGAGTAGTTTGGGTAGAGTGCAGTACTCATTTACGATGCATGTGGGAATCTCGCCGTTAACCGCAAATTGTCGAGCCACAAGGGCGCGATCCGCGAACTGTACCTCAATAAATTTGGTGCAAATGGTCAAATCCACAATGGGCGAAGTTTTAGTGTACATACATCCGTCCATGCTGCGGAACCGATGAATCATGGCTGATGATGGTGACGGATCTCCGCATCTTAATTTACATCAAATAATTGCACAACTGCAGTAATTAGAATTAATGAAATTGTGCAACATTCATGACAATTTGTAAAGATTACACAATATGACAGTTATTGCAGTGACATTTTAAGTGACTTGTGTTCATTTCCGCTAGTAACAACGCACTGTGCATTTTATAATATAGCAATGATAATTCATCATTATTATAGTACTCTGCAACTTTTCTCTGCATTTCAATAGAAGAGTACATGTCTAATGTGAAGCAAAATGAGCTTTAAATGCACACGAGCGACTGTTGCTGTATGTGTGCGTGTCAGGACGTGTACCACCCCTCATCACACATTGACAAGAGCAGGTCGGCTGGCACGGAAGACACCACGTCCCCCGAGAGCTACTCCACGCCGGCACCGCCAACCGGGCCCTCAGGTGACTACTGCACGGGGAGGAGCGGCTAGCACGACAAACCTCACCCCACCAACCCCCTAGCCAGCCAGCCAGCCAGCCAGCCGCACCTGGCCCCTTAGCCCAGCTAACACCACCCACCCAGCTTGCCTGGCTGCCCAGTGAACCACTGTGCCCCTCGCCCACTCTGATCCAAATTCACGGCTCAACTTTGATACTACGCATAAAAGGTGGGATGTGTTCTCATCTGTAGCCTGCCAATAACCCCCCCCCTTTCATGCTGGACAATATCCCTCTATCTCACAAGGCTAAATATTACATCTGGCACTCTGCAGTGAAGAAGGGCATTGGCCATTTATTTTCGCTCTTCTGAACCATTTGTTTTTCCACATGTCCATGTGAGCCTCCTTTGTGCTTTGGTTTTCTCACTGTTTTCACCCGAAACTTTATTTTGGAGTTGAGAAGTAGGTTGGTAATTCCACTGGGGGCACAGTAGAATCTAGCCCATGGGATGATCCCCAACTGCCGCCTCGTACACAGGCAGCACATGGCGCTCTTCCATTCTTCGGGGCAGTTCAGTGCATTGTCATTGCCTGATCCAAGATTGGCATTGGAGACCAAAACATGAAATCCACACTCGTGCGCCATGCTATCCCGTCGCACTGCCCTCCTCGACCCAACGTGCATTGAAATGCAGACTCGCCTCTTGTGATAACCCTCTAGAATGTTACACGTGTTGCTTTGTATAATGTATGCAGTGTGTAATGTGCAGTGTCACCTGCTTTGTGTACTTTTTTCGTTGTGTTGTGAGTCACTGAGCTCTCTCAAGGGAACCACGTGTGCTTGTGCATATTGAGTGAGTGTCTTGTGTATGTGTGCAGTGTTGAGTTTGTGTCTCCATGTGTGCTGTGTTGATGCTTGAACCCTCTGTGTCCCCTCAGAGGTGAGCCAGCTGGCTGATGCGTGCAAGCCTCTGAAGAAACGTAACCGCGCGTCGGCGCCCGAGGCCTCATCATGCCCTGTGCCGCTGAAAGAGAAGGCGGCGTCTGGTGATACTGGCTCTGCTCAGGAGTCGGAGGTGAAGTTTCGAGCACACAGAAGCGTGTGTGTGCGTTGCTCGGAACACCTAAACTGGGCTCTCGCACACACAACCAAACTCACGCACGTTCTTAAACACGCAAACTCGTACAGGTGCATGCACACACGCCCACATGTACATACGTACACAAACTCACGCAGGACCGGTTCAGATAGTTGTCACTGATGTTGGCTATAAGTGGAAATTAAATTTTGGTCACTGGGTCCCTAGCTAAGTGCAGTAAACACTACACTAATGCTCGTGGACACACATACCCACGCTCGCACAGATGCACACAGGTGGGTACGTACACGTGTGAGTGTTTAACTACAATGGTCGTGGTTGGTCAGGTGTCAGAGGAGGGCCAGGTGGAGGGACCTGCGGAGGACGAGGAGAGCGCCGATCTGTCCCTGGCCACGGTGTCTTCTCACAAGCGCTCCGAGCGCGGGGCCGGGGGCTCCACCAAGAAGGAGAGCGTGTGCCAGGTGAGCCGGCCGGGTCAGGAGCCAAGCGACAGGGGGCTCGGACTTCAGCATGATGCTCTCAGTGCTTGGGTAGGGTGGGTCTCTCAGTATTTAGTGGATGTCTGGGCCGCCTGCATCATCACGGCGGGTTATGCAGGTAGTGCTTGATCTGTGATGGAGGCTGCTATTGGGCCACTTACTGGTGATATTTTATATTTGTGTGACTTCCCCACAGCAGCGGTTCCCAACGTATCTGAACCGCGGACTGTCACGAGCAAACTTCGTCATTTTTAGTGGACCACTGTGATCCAATAACATTTGATAATGTTAACAATTCTAAATGGTTGTATCTCCAATGGTTCCATGGACCACTTCCCATGTCCTTGCGGACCACGGATTGGGAGCCAATGCTCTAGAGGTTACATTTCTCATGATTTAGATGTCAGTGGCTGTTACGGTACCATTCAGTTATACTGAGGCCATTCACCCTCGGTCAGAAGACTGGTCCCTCAAAACCGGTACAGTTCCTGAAATTTTTCAGATGGCTTCAGTCACCTCACTTAAAAAAAAGCTGGGTCTTGATCCTGAGCTACCGAAAATGTTTCACTCTATCTAACCTTTCGTATTTGTCTAAATTTCTGGAACGAGCTGTGGTCATTCGTTTACATCAGCACCTGGCCTCAAATGATCTAATTGACCGCTTTCAATCGGGGTGCAGAGCATAGCACCGAGACTGCTCAGGTAAGGGAGATCAATGATAATCTTTTGTTAGCATGAAAAGGCTTTGTCAGTCTCCTCATTATGCTAGATCTAAGCTAGGCATTTGACTCCATTGATCACAGGGTTCTCCTTGAGTGACTGGAAGTTTCAATGGGGATCTCTGCCATAGCTTTGTTCTGGTTCCACTCTTACTTAAAGAAACGTAGGTACTTTGTCACGAAGGATGGCTGCAAGTCACCAATTAGACCGGTTCTCTGTGGTGTTCTGCAGGGATCTGTGTTTGGCCCATCACTTTTTAGCATCTACATGGCACCATTGGGTATATATATGTAAAAGGGAAATTTGTGAACATGCGTGTCTATTCGAAATGTTTAGCATACTTCCCAACATGCAACAAACTTGAAATTTGGCATGTGGGCAGCTTCCAGACTGTACACAATGCAAAAAGTATAAAAATAGACTTTTGTATTTTGGGGAGGGGGGGGCACAATTGGTATATATTTTAAATGCAGAACCTTGTCAGTTCACTGGTGGATGAAGAATTCCCACACTGTCAGTCGTGTGGGTCTCTTAACCATACTTTACCACCCTCCCCTCGTCATCGCGGGTTGGTGAAGTACTAGTTCAGATATCACTCTAGACATGGATGGGAATCATACAGGCTCCTAGCAAGGTGCACTAACCCACCGTGCCATCGTTTGTCTCCAAATATATCACATTCTGTATCTGTACCAGCGGCACATCCACCGTGGGTCGTTCAGATTTCCCCCCTGCTGCTGCAAATGTTCTCTCATGTCATCGTGTCTCCAGATCTGTGAGAAGACGGGGGAGCTGATACTCTGCGAGGGCCAATGCTGCAGTGCCTTCCACCTATCCTGCATGGAACTTGACACAATGCCCTCCGGCAAGTTCATGTGCAGCGAATGCAAGTCAGGTGAGGCCTTCTCTTCCCTGTGGCCATCACTCCTAGCTCTTCTCCATGAGTTACCTCTCCCTGCTTTAGACTTATGTTTCTGATTATACTTTATCGAGGGACCGGTTATAAACTAAAAACTATTAATTATTTATATTTTACCAGGTAAGACCCGCTGAACTATGTTGCTCTGTTTGAGAAGTGACCTGGCCACAAAGATAGCCCAACGAGAAGTGGCTTGTCATGTGGAAATGTTTTGCAGCAGCCAAATACTCCACACGCATGTTTCTAAATGTGGAAGGAAAAACCGGAGGACCCGGAGAAAATCTATGCGGCCGCAGGGAGAACACGCAAACTCCATATATCCATGCATCAGAGTTGAGATCGAACTCACGACCTCCTGTATACCAGGCGAGGTAGTTAGCATCTCGCTACCACGGTTATGATAACCACCATACCTGAAATGATCCCTAAACTGGTCCCTGTAAATAAAGCTGCCACACTCTCTTCTCTGGTTGTGGGGGTTGCCGTCCTCCAGTCCCGCGGCCACTGCTCTCTCTCCCACACAGCCTCTGTTCTCTCATGTTGCTCCTCCAGCATTTCCTTACAAGAACTCGTCTGCTGCCTTGCTCATCTCTCCTATGTACCGGCGGTTCGACCTCTTCTGTAGTCTCTTGTTTGTTTGTCCACTTCTGTGTGCTCGTTTGCACATTATCTTCTACCCTCTTCCTCTGAATGTTGTGTCCCAGCACTGACATTCATCCCATAGAGCAGCTGCTCGTAGCCAAAGATTGACTTCTGTGTTACTGATGTCACGCATGGATACGCGTAGGACAAGTTTGGTTGTTAAAGCTCGTGGCTCACCTTGCTTTTTGGGACTCGATCCTCCGCAGGTGATTGGTCTTCAAATTTTTACCGGCATGCACGTATGCTGCAACATACCACAGTGGTGATGACATTCGTCGGCTTTGAACTGAAATGGATCTCTTATTTTTTTTCTATACTGCATGTTTTTAAACATTATGTATAGACTTGCGCTCGCACAAAAAGCCATGCCTCCTTTCTATATTTGCCTCTCAACAAACAATCTTAAGTATTTTCACACATCCCATCAGCCACGTAGCCTTTTGGGAGTGCATGTTTGCAGCAGCGTTGGTATAAAACAACCAGATTCTGGGTGCTTTCGACATGGTGTCTCATCAGCAGAGCCAGGCTTGCTTGAACCAATGCTGGTGAACTGCCACATGTTTATAGCCAAGGACCCGTTCGGTTAGATATGTCCTAGATGGACACAAAACTATATAATGAATGTAAAGCACAAAATAATCATTCGGCATCATTTTGGAGAATTAAAGTTACAAATCCACTTTTTTTTACACAATGTGTTCCTGTGCTCGCAATGTGTTGGAGTCGGGCGGTATCGGTGAGCGGCGTGCCCTGCGCATGTTGCACGGCGGCGGTGCAGGTGTGCACACGTGCTTCGACTGCAAGGAGCCGGGCGCCGACTTGAAGCGCTGCCTCGCGCCGCTCTGCGGGAAGTTCTACCACGTGGAGTGCGTGCGGCGCCTGAGCGGGACTGTGTTGGAGGGCAAGGGCTTCCGCTGCTCGCTGCACGTGTGCCTGGCCTGTCACATTTCACAGCCCGACAACCCGCGCGCATTCAGGGGTGCGCGCCTTCCCACACTGCGCCATCGCTCACTAAACAAAGACACGGGTTCCCATGTGCAGCCTTAACACGCTGCTGTGGCAAGAGCTGTTAGTGAGCACTTTATAAAGGTCTGAATGGCACAAGAGGTAGTGGGTGGCCAGCACCACGCCTGTCCGCCTTTGTGTTTCCAGTGGTGATGTTCATACGGAACGAGGTACTCATAATTTAAGGGTTATTCAACCTCGACGAGGCCCAGGACCAGGTCAAATATTTGTCACGGATCTTGGCCGTGATTGGAAAATGTACTCGGTTCACTGGTGTCGTAGCGCAATGTGCTAGCCGCTCTCTACACAATACCATCACATATGCAAACACCATCCCATCTCACAAACCCACACACTGCCCCCTCACACCATACCATCACACAATGCACATACACATTGTACACACACACAACACACCATTACACACCGCATGCTATGCTATAGCATAAACATGTCCATCACAACAGATGTAAAATTTGAACCATGTTGCGAACTTACATCCTGTTGTGCATTCTTATTCATGGTTCCCAAGAGTTAAACACATTTTATAATACTCTTTCTCAAACGTAGGCCCAATACTGCAACGACAACGTGTTGTGAACGTGTGTGTGTACATTGCGCACTTTCAGATGCACTTCTGCGGCCTTTTGGAATGTTCTTCCGATATTTGGAAGCCACTGGAGTGATGCACTTTTAAATTATATAGATTTAAAACTAATTTCTTTAAAACAGCTTTTTGTGTTTAGTTTGTTGTCTTACCCCACACCTCCGATTAACACGGTTGGCTATATACGGTGTGAAATAAGTTAAACATACACACGTGTGTGTGTAACCTGCAACGAATGTTTGTGCGCGTGTTGCTTATGCTCCTTGCGCAGGTGGCCGCCTCATGCGCTGCGTACGGTGCCCCGTAGCGTACCACACTGGGGACAACTGCATCGCAGCAGGCAGCACCATCCTGGCCTCCAACAGCATCGTGTGCCCAAAACACTTTGCGGCCCAGAAGGGCTGCAACCACCACTCGCATGTTAACGTCAGCTGGTGCTTCGTCTGCTCAAGAGGTGGGGAACTTGCCGGTTTTCTATTCTGCTCAAAGTCAAAGTGTCCTGCTGCTCATCAAACGGGCAATGAGAGGGGGATCATGAAGATGCTGTTCTCCTTTGGGCATTCTTTGGTCTGACACTGGTGAGACAAGGCCATAAGGGAGGCTGTCTGGTGTAGGCCAATCGATTTCTAAAGACATTACATATAATTATCAAAGCATGTTTGTTTGCATATTTTACCACTAGCATGTGTGGTAATGCAGACTTTTGTTGCCTTGTGATGGGTGTCTATTTGGCGTTTGAACATCTTAACACCTTTTATTCTTACCGGAAAAGGTAAAGCCGACTATTTTTTCATCAACTTGATATGAGTATAAAGGGTCCTATGGATAGGCGATCTTAATCATTGCCACCCTGGAGTCAGAGATAGCAACTCCACATCCCTGTTGGAGATTATTCCATTCATTGAGCACTGATGTCTTCTCAAAAATTTGTACTTATATATCTGAGGGACCCGAGAGCGATGAGCGGACTTGACTTCCTTGTGCAGCTTGTCAAGTCCTCCAGCCGCTGCGCCACCCAGCCAGATTCAGTCTGGGCAACTCGACTTTGAGTCAGAGTGTTTGCTTTTCTGTCAATGGCAGGGTAGCATCCCTAATTGTTATTATAAAACTCTGCGATTTCATAAAAGTTGGATTTATTTTTCTGATTTTAAACACTGAATTTCCAAAAAGAACGAGGATAAATTACTCAGCTTATTCAAGTCGAGTGTATTCATATAATCAGAATCACTCCCCGTTTCCTAATACGGAATTGTTTTTCTTTACGGCTGCTTTTGGATTAAATCACTGCAAGCTAATTAATTTATGCATTCACAGCAAAACCCCGGCAGTGGCACTAATAGAAGGGAACTCCGCTCCGGCTCGCCAAAAAGTCTGGCTGGCTGCAAATGCAAGGAGAATATGATCCGTTAACATTTTCCCAAAGACTATTAAATACGTGTATAATACAAAAAAAAAATTACTGCTGTAAACGCCATGTTTGCCGCACTGCTCACTATTGAGAGTCGATGCCCTCCGAGCAGCAAAACAAAGGACACACAAACGGAGGAAAATAATGCAAGGAGGACAAAACCAGAGTGAATGAGACAAAAAGAGAGAAGATGAAGCGAGAGACGGGGCGGTCGAGCGAGACAACCCCGCGGGAAGCCACTCGCCATGACGTGACGTGATGCAGAGTGCACGTCGTGGGCTTCAGTCGGCGCAGGAGGCGCTGCCGAATTATTGTATTGTTTATCCGGCGTCGGTCAGGCTAAATGTGGAAAACAGCTCGCTGGGGTATTTCTGAATTTAAGTAATATTAAGGACATGTACATTTTTAGCCTTCCTGTATATTTTCCAAATAACTTGGCATAATGATGCTTTTCAAATAATAAAAAAACTGTCTTGGAAGCACGGTAGCAGTGGGCAGTCAACACGTTGTCTTGCGGCCGATTTACACATGTAGGCAGGGGAGTGATGGGCAATTGAATGCAGCGGGAGTGGATTCTGGATTTACTCGTCATATTTAAAAATTAAGTGGAGGAATCTATTTTTTATGATCGTGTGGGCCCATTTTGATGCAGTTTTTTTATGCCCGGGGAGATCTGGATAAAAATGCATGGTGTGAGACAGAACGAGATTAGAAAATGACACGGTGTGTAAGTTCCACTTTTAAAATAAACAATGAAACTGATGTTTATTGATAAAGATGCTCAACGTATGTGTTTTATTCTAGATTTGAAGTTTTCGTGACTGCAAGGATCCATACTCTGGTTCTTTCGGTAAAGTCACGTAGGTGAAAAATATAAATTAATCACGACGTTTCGATTGCAACACAAGCAATCATCATCAGGTGTGACAACCACAGCAAGAATTTTTTTACTGAGGTGGGAGAGATGCCCTCTCTGACTTCTATAAACTCCTTAATTCCGGCATCTCTCCCACTTCAGTAAAAATGTTCCTGCTGTGGTTGTCACACATGATGACGATTGCTTGTGTTGCAATCGAAACGTGATTTAAAAAAAAATTTCACCTACGTGACTTTACCAAAATAACCAAAGAGTATGTGTTTTAGCTGCTGTAAACGGAGGTTCTGATAAAGGTTTGACAGGCCTTGATTGAGAAGTAGTGTCAGCACGAACCCTGGGAGTGATTGTTGGTGATGAGGCCGGGTGCATCGGATGTACCGTGTCTGATGCTCCCGTGCGCTGCCGCAGGAGGGAAGCTGCTGTGCTGTGAGGCGTGTCCTGCCGCCTTCCACCCCGAGTGCCTCTGCATGGACATGCCGGAGGGCAGCTGGTACTGCAACGACTGCAAGGCCGGGCGACGGCCTCACTACCGCGATGTCGTCTGGGTCAAAGTGGGCAGCTACAGGTCTGTGAGCGTGTGAGGAGACGTTTGGATTAGTGCCACGTGTTCAGCGTGAGGGTCTCTGGTGGCGAGATGTTAACGACCTCGCCCGGTATACAGGAGGTCGCGGGTTCAATTCCGACACCTGTCTGTTTGGAGTTCGTGTGTTTTCCCCGTGGTCACGTGGATTTTTCACCCGGAGCGCTGGTTTTTCCCTCCACATTGAGAAACATGCGTGGAGAGTATTTAGCTGATAGAAATGTCCACATGATAAGCCACTTTGTTGAGCTATCATTTGTGGCCAGGTTGCTTCTGAAATAGAGCTATATAGCTCAGTGGGCTTTTCCCGGTAAAATAAGTTTATAGTTTTAAATAAAAAAAATGTTGTGGATGTATTAAGGGGACTTTTTGTGACATGTGAAGAGGTGTGTGTGTGTGGTATTGTGGAGGTTTATGTAAATTGGAGATGAGAATGGTGTTAGTAGCTGGAAGAGAGACACCAGGCCTGCTCACACGAGGGCTCAAAAGTGATGTGTGGTTGTGGTCACATTCCTGCGTCACTTTCCTGTCTCCACATGTACAACCACAACATGAGAATGAGGCTCAAGAATATGCTGTGAAGCAATGTCAAGACCCTTTAAACTGCTTTACGAGTGCATGCCATGCGTGTGCCCTGTGGTGCCCTGGCTCTGTGCGTGGCCTCGCTGCCCTCGGCATGCGGACTGTGGGAGGGGGTGGCCGGCTCGTGCTCTTTCTTAGTCACCGATTGTGAGAGGCATTTTTGAGGTGGCCAGGGACAGAGGCTTCGATTATTCAGATTTTATATTTTACTCTCGTCCCAATTATGTTGTTTATAAACTCTACCATAGAGGCCAGTAAGTGTGCTATAAGCCGTGTTGTCGTGTGCTCTAATATACATTACCTTACACCACATATAATTGCATTTCTCTTCAGGTGCTGTGCTCGTTGTGCTCTTGAGGCTTTTGTGCATTGCTTATTGTGTGTTATGCATATTGTGTGTTATTCTTATTGTGTGTTATGCGTATTGTGTGTTATGCGTATTGTGTGTTATGCGTATTGTGTGTTATTCGTATTGTGTGTTATGCATATTGTGTGTTATACTTATTGTGTGCTATGCGTATTGTGTGTTATACTTATTGTGTGTTATGCTTATTGTGCCGTGCTGCGTCGCGCTGCGCCGGTTGCGTCGTGCCGGGCGCGTAATGCCAATCGCACCTTGCCGGTGGTGGCGGTCTTGTGCCAAACTAAGAAAGGATCAATGCCACTGTGTAATGCAGGTGGTGGCCAGCGGAGGTGTGCAACCCGCGCTCTCTGCCCACCAACATTCTGACCCTGCGGCACTCCCTGGGCGAGTTCCCCGTGCGCTTCTTCGGCTCGCATGACTTCTTCTGGACGTACCAGGCGCGCGTTTTCCCCTACCTGGAGGGAGACAAGGGCAGCACGGCCAACAGGACCAAGGGCATCAACCGAATCTTCAAGCAGGGTTCGTGGAGATGTGATCTGTGGGACGGGTTGGGCTCTGCTGCTGTTCTTGGGCACCACTTTCCTAGCTCAGTGTGGGCCACCCTAGGCCCAAGCTCGCCTGACACGGGTGCCTGTGAGGGCCGAGTGCTTGCGCTGGGGAGATCAGGTCATTGCTTGTGAGCTTTGGCTCCCTGGGAGTGCCTCTGCGTATTTCTTTCACGGAGGTGGAGTAAGGATGTTTGCCGTCTCTGACACTGAGCCATCTTTTTGGTAAGTCTGGCTTCAGAATACCATGACACGGACTAGAATATAAGCTTTTGGCCTATTAATGCAGTTGAATATTTAACTAACTTTTGATTTTACTAGGCAAGGCCCAATGAGCTATGCAGCTCTTTTTCAGAAGTGACTTGGCCTCAAATGATACGTCAACGAAGTGGCTTATCACGGGGAAATTTATGACAGCCAAATTCTCTAAACGCATGTTGATTTATAAATGTGGAAGGAAAAACTGGAGGACCTGGAGAAAAATCTACTTGACCACAGAGAGAGCATGCAAACTCCAAATACACAGGCGTCAAGGTCGGGATCGAACCCACAACCTCCTGTATACCAGGCAAGGTAGTTAACATCTACCGTGGTGCCCACGGTAGCGTGATCTAAGATGCCTTGGGGCTCCAACCAAGAATAAGTAACTTAGAGGTTTGGAATATAATGTTGCAGGAGAGCAAATATGTGAGCGGGAAGAGGCGGTCGTGATGGGTTGAGCACGAGTGCAGCGTGGAGGAGGGTGGGATACAGGGATGGCCATTGGCATGGCACCCAGAGGTCAGTGACTAAGTGGGGGCCTGAAAGCCAGACAGCTGGAGACTCGGAGCAGAACTTGGAGTTGGGGATTGACTTGGCAGCAACTGCAGGATTTATATGGCTGCTTTGATGACCCCATTGCTGTGCCCTTATGGCAGCAGTGTGGAGCGGTGATGGTATGATAATAGGTCATGTGGTCTCGTGTAGTGTTATATTGTGACGATGTTGTCTGGTGCTGA
>CM025659.2:850014-875727 GCA_014621495.2 Entosphenus tridentatus
AGACCACACCCTACATACACACGCATATACACAGTACACCCTACACACACACACACACACGCATATACACACCGTACCCTACACTCACCCATATACACACCGCAAGCAACATGTACCGCACATGCACACACCCTACCACACAAATACACCCTAGCAAATTGCGTATACGAGCGTGATTTGCGCGTGTGTAGGGAGCGCGTACCCCATGCATGCTAGCGTGTGCTGCTGCGTGTGCCACAGGTGAACAAACCGGTAGGCCGCGTCCAGATCTATACAGCCGACCTGTCCGAGATCCCGCGCTGCAACTGCAAGCCCGCGGACGAGTCGCCCTGCGGCCTCGACTCGGAGTGCCTCAACCGCATGCTTCTGTACGAGTGCCACCCGACGGTGTGCCCCGCGGGCCACCGCTGCCACAACCAGTGCTTCAACAAGCGCATCTACCCCGACGCCGAGATCTTCCGCAGCGAAAATAAGGGCTGGGGCCTGCGCGCCAAGGCCAACATCAAAAAGGCATGTGGAGCCGCGCGGCGTGCGTGTGGGCATGGGGGCCGGGCAGAGATCGCAGAGGGGGAAGGACGGGTGTCAATGCGAAGTTCACGTGGCCGTGGGTGAGGAAGCGCGGGATGAAATGAGCGTGTCCGTGAGTGAGGAAGTGTGTGTGGCTGCGAGGAGGTAGGTGAGTCAGGTAATGATGGAGGCCACGAGGAGGAGGTGGACAGGATCGTGAGCGAGGTGGGCGGGGTCGTGAGGAGGTGAGTGTTACCGTATTGATGTGGCATGGCTCTGGCTAAGCGGCGTGCCCCTGCTGTGCTCTGCGTGATGCCGACGGCAGGGGGAGTTTGTGAACGAGTACGTGGGGGAGCTGATTGACGAGGAGGAGTGCCGCGCTCGCATCAAGCATGCGCACGAACACCACCTCACCAACTTCTACATGCTCACCATTGACAAGGTGAGCGGCGAGCAGATGCCCCCATGCTCGCAGGCCATGTGCGTGAATGCACAATTAGTTGGTGCATCAAAAGTAAAAGTAAATGTGCGTCATGAGGCTGTGGATGTCAAGTAGGAGCAGTCGATGAGTGCAGAGCCATGTGTGGGTTTTCTGGCACCGGAGCACCGGTATGGTGCCACGAACTCACGAGGAGGGAGCCGCTGGGCATCCCTTGGTGTCTGGGGTTTTGGGTGGCCATCGGTCAAATATCAGTAACCGGCCTGTTTGGCCCGATTTAAGACCCAGCCAAAACTTAGTCTAATTTCAATAGCAACACCTGTTAATGAAATATAAACTGAAATTTTTACATTAGGATGTTAACATGTTTTGATTTTTTTAATCAAAGACTTATTTTTTTATCAAATGCGTTTGACTTTACCCTAGATTTGTAACAAGTATCCGATTGCCTGGCTAAATGAGTGAGTGCTAGGTGCTGGGCACATTTGAATCAGTTTGCTCACTGAGCGCTGGGCGTGTGGGTGGTAACGTTGCCGCTGCTGCCGCTGCTGCTCCCGGATTGCGCCATGAGCTCAGGACCGAATCATCGACGCGGGGCCCAAGGGGAACTTCTCCCGCTTCATGAACCACAGCTGCCAGCCCAACTGCGAGACGCAGAAGTGGACAGTGAATGGGGATACCCGCGTGGGGCTCTTCGCTGTCAGTGATATCCCATGCGGTAAGGCCCCTGCATGCTCACGAGCGTACCACTCAATATTCAAGTTTGTTATTTTCAAGGTCAAGCCTTTTGGTCGTATTTGTTTGCTGTTAAACCGAAGCCACTGTGAGTTTAAAGATAATTCCTAAATATTTACTGTTTGGTCAACAGAGTTGTCTAGTCATAGTATAACCGTAAATGCAGAGAAGAAGAGGGGATCCTGATTGGCATGTAACCCTGAAGAGAGTATAATGACATGCTCATCCGGTGACTTTTACACCTAAAGTAACAAATTGTGATACCAGAAAACTGAAACTTCACTTTTCATGTGCATATTGAGTGACAAAGAGCCCCTGTATAGACTCAACAGACTGTTGGGACAAGTGTTGTTAGCAAGGACCTTTTGAAGGCTGGCACGGCACACCAGGGGTTGGATGGCCAACACCATGCCCGATTGCCTTTGTCTACCCAGTGGCAATGTTTACACACAGCACCAAATACTCATTTAAGGCCGAATCAACCAGATATCAATTGCCACGGACGTTAGCTGTGTCCCGGAATTGGATCTAGGTTCGTAGCACCGTGAGCTAACCACTACATCACCTTTTCTCACTTCTGCATACACTCGCACACACAAGAACACGTGTGGGAGCATGCATGTACAGCCCCCATCCAGGGTCCTCAGCCTTGATAATTTTACACGGCGAGTGTGCGGTGTGTGCTGCACTTGTGGGCGTCTCAGTCTGGAGTAAATTACTGAGGCAAGGGAACGTTTATGATCACCCATGTAATTTAAAATTAGAATACGATATTGAAACTTTGTGGAGTTATAGCATGAGCAGCCCTGTGTGACCCAGTATGACTCTTGTCGTCTTGCCTCCACGTTGCTTCGTTTGCCGTACCTTGCGTCCCATGTGAGTGTGGATTTTGGAGTTGTGTTGTGCGCAAAGGCAGCGCCGTTAATGCAATGATAAACCCTGCTGGCGGGCACGTACAGGCACGGAGCTGACGTTCAACTACAACCTGGACTGCCTGGGCAACGAGAAGACTGTGTGCATGTGCGGCGCCCCCAACTGCAGCGGCTTCCTGGGCGTGCGGCCCAAGGTAATGGCGGCGCCGTGCGCAGCGCGCCGGCCTCGCCTGTGGGTCGCGCTTTTGCGACGTGGTCTGGGAGCTCCGAGTGACATGTGCACACACACCGTCGTCTGTGCACGAGCGCGACAGTGTGTGTTCGTGTGCGGGCACAGTCGGCGGTTGTGGACAAGAAGCCCAAGAGAAAGTATCGCAAGCGCAAAGTGCGAGCGGACAAGGTGCACGACAGCGAATGCTACCGCTGCAAGGACGGAGGCGAGCTCGTCATGTGCGACCACCGCAACTGCACCAAAACCTTCCACCTGGCGTGCCTCAACCTCGGCACGCTGCCCGAGGGTAAGTGGGCCCCCAGGATGCTGCCACTGCCGCACGCCACCCGAAGCCGGTGCTCGGGTGAAGGAGACGCCACATTCCCACTTGGCGGTCTCACGGTATGGTGGTTAACCTTTGAATAGACTTGTCCTAGCCATAAGAATGGGGAATTGTCAACACTAGCTGAGGGCTGTAACGTGGAGATGAGTATCACACCATGCATGTTTGAGCAACAAGAACGTGTTACGCTGAGAAAGATTAAACTAGTCTTCGAGCCACAAGATCCACCAGTCTTGGAGGTGAAGTGTCTCTGTTTCAAGTTCCAAGTCTGATAAAAAATTTTTATGACAGTAAGGATCATCGCTACAATTTTGGAAGGAAGTGCTAATCCTGCATGTCTGCATATCAGACACCGAAATGGACTGATTCCAAACTAAGACTTTCAGACAAGAAGTCCATGAACCCTAAGCGAATTACTGTTTGTGTGTGTGTGCCTTGTGTGTGTGAACTCTGGGTCTGCATGCTCCGTGTATGTTTGTGTTGTGTGTGTGTGTATATATGTCTGTGTACAGGCAAGTGGGAGTGCCCGTGGCACGTGTGCGATGTGTGTGGGAAGACGGCGGTGGCGTTCTGCCAGATCTGCCCCAGTTCATTCTGCAAGCAGCATAGTTTGGGGGCCCTGAGGCCCAGCTCCGACGGACAACACCGCTGCTTTGCCGAGCACGAACACGACAAGGTCACGGCGGCCCCCGCCGCTCCTCCTCCTCCGGAGGAGCCACCCAGCGCCGCGCCGGAGAAACGGCGCCACCGGAACTCCGTCTCGGCCGAGACCACGACCACGACGGCAGCGGAAAAAGATTGCGTCGGCCAGAAGCAATACCCCCCGGGCTCTCGCCTTCCTCCCGGGGTTAAGGCGGCACGGGGCAAGGGCGAGATGAGGGCGGCACGTGCGGCCAAACGACCCTCCCCTGTTGAGGAGGCACAGCCCTACCTGGGCTTTCCGGACGTCTCCATTCCCGCGGGCTTCTCCGACATGGACATCTCGAGCGACGTGTGTCTGCAGGACATGGCGGCGGCGGACGAGGAAGCGGAGTGCCTGTCGGACGTGGGCGACGTGGGGGCGCGAGCGGACTGCCTGCGGGACGCGATGCTGGGGGAGGGCCGGGGCTGCCTGTCACGTGGGGGCCCGCTCTCCCTCACGGGCATGCGCATTGTGGAGATCACGAGCGCCAAGCGTGCGGGCTGCACGGCGCAGGACCTCTGCGGCAGCGGCGTGGAGGAAGAGGAGGAGGAGGGCGCGTGCCTGCCGGAGCCGCTCACACTGGAGCAGCACCACAACCACCACCTGCAGCAGATCGTGAGCGCGCGCCGCGGGCCGTTCTACCCCGATCTGCTGCACGGCACGCGCCGCGGGGGCGGTACAGAGCTCTGCCTGGCAGACGGGCTGAGCGAGATCGCCAGCATCGAGCGCGTGTGCGTGGGGGAGGCAGGGGAGGTGACGGCAGTCGAGCGCGTGCGCGTGGGGGAGGTGACGGGAGTCGAGCGCGTGCGCGTGCCGGGCGCGGTGGGCGGCGCCGGTCTGGGCGAGATCGCCAGCGTGGAGCGCGTGTGCGTCACGAGCGCGGGAATCGCGCGCACCGAACGCGTCGACATGAGCGACCTGTTGGGGCCCGACGGAGGCTTCTTCCCGGCGGCCATGATGGGCCGCCGCTGCTTGCCCGACTTCTCAATGGGGGAGCTACCCGGGCCGGGCCCGCACGGCTGTCTGCAGGATGTGGGGCTCAGGGACCTGGCGGCCCAGGAGCCCGTGTGCCTCTCGGACTTCAGCATGAGCGAGATATTGAGCGACCAGGACGTCTGCCTGTCCGACGTCAACATGAAGACGCAGTCGCTGTGGGGGCCTTGACGGCCCGACATGCCGCAGCAACAAGAGGCAGCAGCCCCTTGAAATCATACAACTCTCCCGTCAACGACCTCTTGTCAACGCACAACTACTGGATGAAAGGAACCATGGCAAGCGGTGCTCCTGTGTTTCACTGTATCTCGAGGTCTGTGGGCGCGGCTTGTACCAGTATCTGAAAAAACCAGCACCTGCGTCTTGCTGCGGTGTCTCCGATTGCTCGTTACTTGACAAGCTGTGACTGCGTCGGACTCGTCGGCGTGCCATATTCCACGAGGCTCGGCGAGCGATGATGGCGCGGATGGACGTTTTCACGAAAAGCGCGAGACAATACGGATCCGCCAGACATGAATGGGCGCAAGGCCTTCTCACTTACACAGCTTCAGGTATCCTGTTGGGATGATGGAGCCCTCCTAGCTGGCGTTAGCTTGAATGATGGTAATTGTATTCAGCCCTCCCAGATCGCGATGGGGCCTTTCCCATATCCTACCTCAGTGCTCATCGTCTACGTCCGTAGCGCCTATTAATACAACTACACAATCCCATTCAATGTATTTAGATTGTGTTGTTCCTTGGGCCACTTCTTGTAGAATATGGGAATTTCTCTAGATCTGGGAGGTGGGGGGGGGTGCGTTTTGGTGTTTATTAAGACAAAGCTGTGTATTTTAGTCACTAGTGAACATTTCATATACTGTAGTGATCCTGTATGTGTAATTTATCCATTTAGTGTAGTTATTAGTGGAAATACTTGAGCCTCTGAGTATTGTGTTTGAAGTACGGCAGGTGGGCTTTGCTTCATGCCTAGCGGGGCGGCTTTGCAGCGATTGCAGTTAAAACCCCACAGCATTAACCCACGTGGTGTCAGCATGTGGCTGTTCCAGCAGCGTCTGTCTGCCAGGGCTCGGGGCACGGTGTCCTGTCAGCTGCAGCAACCCCAGCCACATAACCACCTACCTACTGTAGTCTCAGTACCGTTTCGGAGATCCCAGTCTTGTTGCATGTAGTGACAGGAGAGATGTAGTACCGTTTGTAAAAAAAATGTTAAAAGAAAAAAATTACATTGCAGATAAAAACGTGTTGGAATGACTGTGCCGCAATGCTTCATGAGCAGTGAATTGTATGCATGCTTGAATAGGTGCCGTGTGCTTTAGTGTTTGCGTGTGACCGACCTTTATCAAGAATCAATGTTTACCAGATCTCTGCTTTATTTTGAGAATTGTGAGAGCACCTCTGTTTAGCGTTACATGGGTCTGCAACAAGCAGGGGTGAACGCTTGCTGTACACCGTGCCGTCCGCTGGCTTTGCTGCAAATGTTAATGTTCATTTGTTTACAGCCATTTGTTCCCAGTTTAGCTCAGCCTGCATTAGCCCCCCGTTGTGAGAAGTCTGACCACACTGAGAGTGACAAATAAAACATTGTACTCTGTGTTTTAATATCCTGTACGTTGTGATATTAAGTTGTATACACGTGTCCTTGTTATTCTTCTTGTTCTCGTGCATCGCTGTCATCCGATGAGCCGAGTTGGCATGGAGACGGTACACTAAATTCAAATATAAAACATCACCTTAGACGTATTAATCTGTTGGCGAAAGATAATTTCCTGATGATTTTTTATGATAAAATAACAATACCTATCAACGAGAGGTATGGGAACTGTTTGCACCAACACCAACCAGGCCCTTAATTTCAAATTAAGTTCTGGTTTCCTTATAGAAATGCATCATTTGTTTATTTGGCTAATTTCAATTCATTGCCTCTAACCCGCAAGGATGCCCCTGTAAGCCGAGGCAAAAGTCCGCTGCCTTTCGAAAGAAAATATAACTTTAGTGAGAGACTAATTTCCGTTTAGTCCCCGAGACATCTGGAACAAAACACTTAACGGTGCTGCATCTGTTCACAACAATCTCTGGAGAATACCACGTCAATCATTAGGAATGATGAAATGTGGGGAATTTACGGGCTTGGCTTAAGTTTTGGTGCAAATTAAATAATAAATCCCTCCGCACGTCGCCTCTTAATAGTTTGCTGTGCTTTTTTTCATCCCCCGCCCCCCCCCCAATGCCACAATCCGGAACGGGAAACGACTCCAGTACTTGTGAGAGAAGTCCGTCCCCAAGTTGATGCTGGGTCGCAACCGCTCACGGCCCCACACGTGGAGGCGCAACGGTGACGAGATGCTAACTTTCGCCTGACACGCAGGAGTCCCTGGGTTCGATCCCGACCCTGATGATGCCTGTATATTTGGAGTTTGCGTGTCTCTCTCTTCCCGTGGTCACAATTAAAATCAACTTGCGTTTAGAGTATTGGCTGCTTACATTGCCACGTGATAAGCCACTTAGTTGAGCTGAAAAAGAGCACGGTGTGCTACGTACGGTGAAAAAAAAGTTCAACAAGGTCGTTCTGTACTTACGAACCAACTTCCAAGCAATATATTCTATTACATTGTCTTAGAACACTAACTCGCACTTGCAAACTGAACCGTGGAACTATTTTGTTCGATCCTCAGCGAGCTGTAATGAGTCAGTCTCACGCAGGGCGGGGGGTGTTTGTGCGTGCACGCACATGTGTGTGAGTGTGTCTTGAGACCAGGAAAAGCGCCGGGCAGAGATGATCTCCCAAGCGAAATGCTGAGAGAGGGTGGTGTCTGCGTATAGACTGTCCGACAGGACATCACAACTGTGGACCACAGGATGGGTTCCGTGGGATTGGAAAGATTCCCAGGTGCCCCCCTTTTTTAGAAGGGGGGCCGTACATATTCTAACAACTACATGGGCATCTCAGTGTGCCAGGACAGGCCCTGGCAAGGATTATTCAACATCGCCTTGCTCGGCACGCTGAGGAGAGGCTTTCGGAGCCCCAATGTGGTTTCAGACCAGGGCAGTCCTGCACGGATGCCATATTCTGTCCGTCTGCTACAGTAAAGGTGTAAGGGGTTCCAACGACTTGCATATCTACTTTATTGACCTGGTAAACGCCTATGATACCAGTTTAACACGAAGGCTTTCGCGACCAATATTCATAATAAAGGCTTTTGGGTTAGATCGTGTAAGTATAAATGTGTCGTAACCCATGACCCAACACGGCCAGTAAGGTTTGTCACATAAACAAAACGTGCCAATTGGTTACTACTTCAGCTCGCCTACGTGTTTCGCTGGTAATTACATCCAGCCACTATTCTGGCAAATCGCCCGATGATGCTGGATGTAATTACCACCGAAACGTCGTACTCAAAAATTGTAAATGTTGTGGATTTACTCCCCAACACGCCGGTGGGCTGAAGTAACTAATTGGCGCGTTTTGTTTATGTAACAAACCTTCCTGGCTGTCGGGTGGTGGAGGGCTACGACACGCCTATATAATACCATCAACAGGCTGTTTTGCGTGCTTTCTGTGGCCCTGACTCGGCTCAATCATTAAGGGCCTTCATGATGGTGGGCAGGCCCGGGTAAAGCTACGTGGCCAGGAGTCGGAGACATTCCCTGTTCACCTTGGGGAACGACAAGGATGTCCTCTGGCTCCCACATTATTTTACATCTTTGACCACGTGGTTTGAGAAGCTTTCCATGGCTGTACTGGATGAATTTCCATCTGGTACAAATATAATGGAAGGCTGATCGATGCCTGGGTGCGGTCGAGGGATGGCTGTCGATTGCTGCTCACTCGGAGTTGGAGGCGCTGCTTCTGAGCCTGGAGTGTGCCGCTAAGATGTGGTCTTACCATCAGCCCTACCAACACTATGCACCTGTCAGGGTATTTTGTTCCATCAAACACTCCACTCCCTCGTCTCTCTATTTGTGATAGATCAGCTGTTAAAAGAGTGTTCCATACCTGGGCAGTGTGCTTATGACCAGCTCCGGTTTGACAGTAGAGGCGTCACTCCAAATCAGTCGCCTGGCATATTTTAATTGGCTGCATAATGTGTGGAAGCTATAAACTATTCAAATCTTTTTTATTTTACCATATAGCTATTTTTCAGAAGCGACCTGGCCACAAATGAGAGCGCAACGAAGTGGCTTATCGTGTGAAAATGTATAGCAGCCAAATATTCTAAACGCATGTTTCTAAATGTGGAGGGAAAAACCAGAGGACCCGTAGAAAAACCCACGCGACCACGGTGAGAACATGCAAACTCCAAATATACAGGGGTCGGGGTCGGGGTAGAATCCACAACCTCCTGCATACCAGGCGAGAGAGATAACATCTTACCAGCGCTACCTGGTCTGTCCAGCGGTGTCAAGATCGGACTCTGTGGAGGAGGCTCGTGAAGGACGCTACTGCTGGGCAGTTGGAGGCAGTCGCCCTCCAAAAATAACGGAGGGCGAAAGAGCGACGCTCACAACAACGAGCGGAGCGCCGGGTGGCTAAAGCACAGCAAGTTGGCACAGTAGGGGGCACATGTGGTGCATCAGCCAGTCATCTCCGTCATCTCGGTCAGTCGACCCGTGGCACCTGCTGGGTCTGCCCCGTGACCTCCTGCCAGGGGCGTTCGACACTTCACGTGGCCTCAAGGTGCACATGGCCTGGCACAAGCGTCGTGGTGACGTCACCGCCACTCCGTGGTAAATGGTGATGGTTGTTGTTGTCGTGACTCATTGCGTCCCTTCCGACAAGCAAGCCAGCATCAGGGGATTCAGGGCTGAAGGTCAGTGAAAATGTTTTTCTATTGTTACTTTATTTTATATTTTATGTACTATACAACTCCTGAGTTGTTTACAGCTATACATGCTCACGTCCAATATTTATTCTTATTCATGAGTTTATCAATGTTCCATTTTTTGTTGAACCGTAACAGTTCATATCACTGATCTATGTGCATTTAAATAAGTACAATTTTGTTCCGACCTACGAATCAATTGTTTGTAAGTCGAGGAATGCCATACAGTTTGCCTCACCTGGTAAAATAAATAGTTTAGTTTATATGCATCTTGGAACATAAATACATTTGATTGCACTTTTTAAAGATTTCTTTACGTGTCATATACACATATATAGTTCAGTGGGTCTCGTCCTGGTAAAATAAAAAGGTTTTAGTTTTGTCACCGTGTGCCGCTCTGCACCTGGCAGAGCGTGACGTCACGTCACCTACATTTGGTAGTACATGACGTCATTTACATAGCAGGCAAGTGACGTCAGCGACAACCCGGACCCTGTTGCCGTCACAAGTGACCCGGATGTTATGCCGTGACATCATACGCGGGCTCTCGCGGCGACCCGGAAGTCGCGTGGTGACGTCACGCTAACCCGGACGCGGTCGCTCCCGTCTCGTTCCGCGCTCCGTCTCCCGTCGCTCGCTCCGTCCCCGTCCCCCGCCGCCGCCTCCTCCTCCTCGCGACGTCTCCCCGCACCGCGTCGCCCCTCCACTGCTCGCGTCGCGCCGCGTGCCTCGAGCACCGCGCGGGCTCTGGACGCGCCTCGCAGTTGCCGCCGCAGGCCGCAGGGCCCCGGGTCTTTGTCTCCAGCAGAGGCGCCATTGCGCGGCGACCCGACGCGGCGCCAGCCCCACTCGCAAGCCTCGCCGGCCCCCCCAACGCCCCAACGCCGCCTCCACACGCAGCCTCGGCAGCCGCCTCCACACGCCGCCGGCGACTGCTACACCACACGACGGCAATCATCCCGCTGTGAGCACATCGCGACAGACACCCCACTGCCACCAACCCCGCGACATCCACGCCACCGACACCGCTACAACCAGCCCGCTATCACCGGCACAATCCAAATACCCCGCGACCACGACCGCACGACAACCACCCGGCTACAACTACACTTCTACAATCACCTCGCCACATACCCCCCCCCCCCCACTACAACCACCACTTCGCTACCACCACCCGGTACATTCACACCACTTCTCGTGATGCTGCTGCCCGTGCTAATTCCCCCCCCGCCACTGACGGAACGCACCCAAATCCAATATTCTCTCCGGCGTGTTGCGAGTCTTTATACATGTTTAACATATTTTGGCGTCAGGGTTTCTGAGCATTAGCAGTCTGTAATGTTGGCAGGTATGATGGCGTGGGTATGTGAAGTGTCTGCATTAGTTTGTGCATAGCTGGTGTAGTAATAGGTTTGGTTTGAGTGATGGGGATTCGTTTTAGTGGCATGGGGGAGTTGGGCTTGAGTCCCGTGGCTGGTTTGGGTGTTGTGGCAGTAAGTGGCTCTTTAGCAGCTGATGGTGGATGGTGTCTGGTGGTTCCGCTGTGGTCTCCCGACCTGTCTTATAGGAATTTAAGCTGGACGCGAACTCCTCTTGGCCTTCACGGTGGCACAACCATCCCACCTCAGGTCACGGTGTCACCAGGGCAGCTGTGGCTGCACTCAGTACAGGGGGAGGTGCTGCTCTCTATGGCTTATCGCTAAGTCTACCCGGTATTTGCCGCGATCAGCATAAATCTGCGGAGTGTTGCCATATGTGATCGCTGGCAGGTTTGAGTGTGAAGTAATAATACTTTTTACTCAATCCCAGGGCGTTTTAGGAAGGTCCTGCATTGGGATGCCGGAAAGTGTTGTGTTTGTGAGTGTTGCTTTCTGAGTTTTGTGTTGATGTGTGATTGTTGCGTTGGAGTGATGGGGGGAGCTGTGGAGACGTCCAGCGGTCTACCCGTGCGTAGGTGGCAGTCAGAAAATGTCCTAAACCTTGATACTGGCATCGCACACTGTACGCAGGAGAGTCAGGGGCAAGGCAGTCCAAACTTTAGCATCTTTATTTCAGACATGCTGACAACTGAGGTTTCCTAGTTGCAGGGTGGGGCTGATCGCGCACGCGGAGAACCTGAACTGAGATGAGCGGATCGCTGTAAGTGTACAATTGTCTGTGGTGGCGTGGAACGAGGGACATTTCCACCCTGCCCAGAGAGTCAACGTAATGTGGCTCCTAAACACTGCCTGGGACTAGGGGAGTTTACACTTGAATTGAATTATGTTATTCAGTAAAATAAACACCAATTCATTTTTTTTCAGCATTCTTCATCCTGTCCTAACGTTGGCCATTGTTTGACAGATATTCATGGCAAGTTTATACGGAGTAGGCATAGCTATTTTTAAAATTAACATGGGCTAATTTTTCATTTGTAGTAGTTATAGATTTTGGTTTGCAAAATGTGCTGACATGAGTTTTCAAAACGTAGTTTGGCACTGTTCCGCATCAGTTCAGTGAAGTTGGAACAGCGGCTGGGGTCGCGCTGGTTGTCGAGGTGGTGCTGCCTGCAGTGGATGGGAGAATCCCTGCATTGGGAGTTTCCATACAGGGACCTGGGCACGGACGAGGCTCGTGTCTGCTCGGTGCCGTTCAGGAGCCACCAGAGGCTTTGTGCCGTGCGCGTTGGAGCACAAGCCCAGGCGGCTACATAAGTGTTTATTTAAACAAACGTACTCGTTCCTGTACATGTTTTAATGTGATTGATGCACCGTATCACATTTTTCTGCATTAACCAAACTAACTATTCAGTAAAATTCGGGCCAAAGTGAACCAGAGCATAAACAAAAGAGGCTGGAGGTAGTATGAGCAAAAGTAGAGTAAAACAAATCCTATCACCTACTGTATGCCTTACAAATGGGCCATCCATTGTGACAGGTTTTGTGTAAAAAAAAATGGAGTGTGTTAGCAAGAGGCTTGTGCACATTGATTTTGCCTTCTGAAAATGGCAGCACTGCCTTGTGGAATTTGCTGTGATCAGTAATGAGCATTATTTCACTTAGCCGAGCGAGTGTGGTTGGTATCGACAGTGCTGCGTGGCTCAGCAGCACTGTGCCCCGTGCCTGTGGCGTTGGTGCGATTCTGTCATGCTGTTCTCACCGATGCCCCCCCCCCCTCTTTCTATACTGCAGATTGAGGAGGCAGCGTTGTCACGATGGCGTCGGCATCGGCGATTGACCCGCGCATGAACTTTGGCGCGTGGCTCACGGCTCACGGCATGAGCGCCAAAATTGCACGTGCCATGAGCAAAGAGCTGGGTATCAGCGACTACAACACGCTACTGGCTTGCGCCGAGCACCCCCACGTGCGCATTGAACTGTTCGCCGTGGCCAAGGCGCGCCTCCCGTTTGCGTTCTACGCCGTGCTTCGCCGCGTCATCGAGGGCGTCTCTATCAAGCGCCCCAAGGGCGGCGACGCCGGCGCCGAGGGCACGAGTCGCTCGCTCCTGGAGACCATCGTGGTGGTGCTAAACAGCCTCAGCCAGGAGCTCTTTCAGTCGGCGCAGCGATTCTGCTCGCTCGACCCCGCGCTCTATGCCAACGCACTTGCCGCAGCCTCGGCCGACGGCCCCGCTGGAGAGAGCAGCCCCTGTCAGCGGCATCAGCACGCGGACACGGGTAACGCGGCGCCAGGGAGCACAGCGTCAACACCGTTCGCCCACACAGCACCAGCGTCTCAAAGTAACATCTCGCACAGCACCAGCAACTCACACAATGCTGGCTTCTCACGTCACGGTGCCCGTGCAATATCCAGTGCAGCTCTACCACTTGAGCGTCTATATGGAGCATCTCGCTCACACAAGGAGCAAACAAATTGGAGACCGTAGCGATGTGTGTAGGCAGTGATGTGCCCTGTGACCTCATGTTTTACAAGTAGACTGCCTGTAATGTGTTCATCTGTATATGACGAGAACACCTATGGCAACAGAAATATTATTGCAGGTTGGAAACAAAGGGTGGCAGGATGGTGCAGTGCTAACACTTGCACCTCACAACAGGAAGGACCTCGGTTCCTAACTCGGGCACCTTTCTGTGCGGAGTTGGTATGCTCTCTCCCTGTGCTGCACTGGTGCCAGCTTCTCTAGTTTCCTCCCATAGCTAAAAAAACATCGTTTAACTGGTATTGGACAAGCATCCTAACCTGCAAATGACTGTCTTGAGATTACACACTTGGCAGGGACTCTCCTGAGAAAAATAGACTCTGTGGGACTCAGTGAGTCTTTCCTGGGTAAACAAACGTTTATAGAATTAACAAAGCACAAAGGTGTGCAGCATTGCATGTACAAAAGCCCTCAGCCATGTTTGAACCACCAGCTCAAAGAACTGAATGCATGGCCATTTTTTCATTGAGACCACCAACTCAAAGAGTTGAGAAAAGGTGGCCATTTCAACAGACAGCAGTGAAACAGACACGGCTGTACACTGGTATCAGTACAGTTCAGTCGTCAATGTTTACTGCTACCATGTGTCTCTTGCCAATACGATGTAGAGAGGACTACTTCTTTCAGCAGATTTACAGAGGGATTTTCTTGTATTGTACACGTTTATTCCTGCGTGTGAATGTTCCGCGTTATACATTTATACACGTGTATGTATCCCCCCACCACCATCGTGTGTGTGTAGGTGCTCGCACGGAGGAGTCTGGGCGCGATTCCCTTCCACTGGACGGGAACCACTTCTCGGCGGAGACCCCGGGGGTGGCGCCGCATTTCTCGGAGAACCGGCACCTGGAGAAACGTGAGGGCCACGGAGCCGCGGAGGGCGGAGTGGAGTCGGGGAGCGTGTACGGGCAGCCCGGCGGTGCGCAGGCCGGCGCGCAGTCCTCTTGCGACAAGGAGTTTGGCACGTCGCCCGGCGGGGGCGGCAGCGCCCACCTGTTGGCGTCGGTGCGCGCGGCGGCGGCCGGGGCCTCGGTGAAGCCGTACCGGCCTGTGCAGTGCCAGGAGTGCGGCCAGGGCTTTGCGCACAAGTCGCACCTGCTGATCCACCAGAGAACGCACACAGGCGAGAAGCCGTACGGCTGCGAGGAGTGCGGCAAGACGTTCGCGCACTCCTACAACCTGGCGCGCCACCGCCGCACGCACACGGGCGAAAAGCCCTTCAAGTGCGACGTGTGCGGCCGCGGATTCACGCAGTCGGGCCACCTCTCGAAGCACAAGCGCAAGCATGTGGACAAGCAGGTGGGCGAGGTGTACGCGGGCATCGGCTTCTCCCACCTCAGCAGCCTCATCCAGCACAACGCGCCGCACACCAGCTCGCTGCCATATTACCGCTAGCTCTCCGCGTGCATCTTACCTGAACAGGAGGGGCAGGTGCATGCGAGCTCATGGATTCTGGCTTATGGACGCCTCTTTGGCAGCCGACGTCGCCGCTGGACGCTCGTGGGGTCCACGCTGCGCGCGCTTCGTTTCGAACGGGCGTCGGGGGGGATGGGCTGGGCGTGCGGAAGGGACCTGCTGCGTGTGGGCGTCGGGGATTGCCAGCGTCAGGTTGTGTTTTGGACTCGCGCGGTTATGGGTATTGACGTTGGGACCTGTGCTCGCGTGCCCTGGTCGCCCAGGCTTCCCCTCGCCGAGCACCCGGCCCTGAGACCACCCTGGCTCCAGGATCCCCGAACAGGTGATCGGGACCGATGAGGGGCAGCTCTTAATCCGAGACGTTCACGCCAAGACCTCACCAAAGTGAACCCAATGCTGCTGTATATACCACACCCCATTACTTACGTAGCCGATAAAAAAAGTACTGTCTATAACGTACATATATATTTACGCCTTCCGATGGAGGTCTAGTGTGTTTTATAGTTAAGCATAAGTTGCTGTAGCTGCAAGGTGTTGAGTGTGCTGTGAGCTCGTGGCTGTGTGTGGGCCAGTGAGAGATGTTGTGTATTACATGTAAAGATAATACACAAAAATGGGCGAGGGGGATGATTACAAACGTAAAGAAATTGAGGAAATGGTGTTGGAACCCAGCCGGTGTCATTTTGCATTGTAACCGACTTCACGTCCTGGTGTTGGACCTCTTTAACCACTTCCAGTGGCTGGCACTTGTATTGTTTTGGCGCCATCGTTGCGGGTTTGGCGAGTGTCCTGCGAGTGATGATTTTTCCCAGGGCGCGGCACATGGAGGGACGCCTGCGTCGCGTGTCGCTGCTCGAGACACAGAAATTACCTCGGATGTCTCCTCGAGGTGCGACGGAGCCTGGCTCTCCGGAGCCTTATTCCTACAGCAGGCCTGCGACTCCCTCTCGATCCAGCCACTTCGCATTTACTAAAAGCGCTTCCAGAGTGCAACGTGAAGCACTTTGTTGATGTCACTCAGGCTCTCATGCACAGACTGCCTGAGCTGGTGAGTGTGGAGAGCCGGACGGTCTGGCTTCCTGTCCGGAGTCGACCGTGCAGAAACTCTTGGTCAGCTTTGTGGGGACGGGTGGTCCGTGTGTAGAGCAGCCAGGCGTGTATTCACGTACATTCTCACTCCCGACGCTTGCCTGTTCCCCTTCAAACACTGCTGCTGCTGTCCCCGTGGGTGCCTGGGGTGCGCGTACCCTCTGATGGTGGCATGGCAGCGTTTTTGGCAAATCAAGAATGGCAGCCGTAGAGTTCCTATCCCTCAAAGCGTTCCAGATACATCAATCAGTGTTAGTGATGAGCTCCTGTAAAACTGCGTTTCATGTTCTCGGGTTTTCAGCACCGTGCATAAGTGCGAAAGACAGCTGCGGGTCACAGCAGTTATCCTGGGTGCATTCCCTCTCCCAGCGCGATGGAATTGCAGCTGCGGTGACGCATGAGTACCTGTGGACCCTCGCCAGACAAACGCTCACCTTGAGCTGAACTCTGGGAAGAAACTCTATTTCTGTAGGGTCCAGTCGAGGCAGGTTCATTGTGCCTCCTGTCCGATTTCCGAGAGCCGTTATGCCGTGACTGTGGTCGCTCCAGTTGTGGAGCACTCACTGCGCTGGAGGGGGCGGACAGGCTCTCGTGAGAGGCAGATGTTCCTACCAATACTGGATTGCAGGATAAGCAAGTCGTGCCGCCAACTGTGCTCACACATGTGTGATGAAGACCAATGCACGCAAGAAAGTTCAGCCATTGGCCACTATCATTGTGCCACCCTGCAGGCCATGATGATTATTTCAGTGAGTAATATGGTTCACAGCAGAAGAATGGAATGTGCATACCCAGATGGGAGCCCCCTACAATGGGCCAAGTGGAGAGCCAGAGCAAGGCTTGCAAGACCTCGAGGGAGGGGATTGTGGTTCTGCCCTCGGCTCTGCACAGGAGTGGGCACAGCTGAGCGTATGACTTGACGGCACTGCCCACTAGCTGCACCACACGCTGCATAAGATATGCTGAGCTGGGATTGAAGAGCCCCACTGGAGTAGAATAATAATCAGTATTCAATTTTTTTTTTAAATTCCACCAACTGTTCGTCACTTCAGCTTAACCACATTACCTCGTATGGGTATAGCACCCCCTTGGGTCGTTATTTATAAACCCCATACGGGCACCTTCATTTTTTTGTTAATAGGTTTTAGGAATGCATAATGGTTGCATGAACCTTTCTAACGTTAATTTGAATTTCATCTCCTCTTGCGTTGCAACTTTTAACCACGAGGCTGCCACCACCGCGTGTAAGGGCACTGCAGCTGCTGCTCCACCACTATTGTGGGTTTTATGTGAGGGTGGAGGGCGCCCTGTGCGTGCATTGAGGGAGCAGCTGATGGGAGGCTGAATTCCATCACCATAGAGGCTAATCCAGTGCAAGTTCTGTGACATCAGCTTATAATGATGTTTGCACAGACGACAGTATAATTTTGTTTTATGTAGCTTATTAAAGGTGTATTATGATGTATTATACAATTTGGTTTTTCAGTATAATGCGAAGAGACAGATATTAAGATGCGGTGACATGTATGGTTTTGAGTAACGGCTGTGCCAGGGCACCTCTCGACACTACGTGAGTTGTACCAGGCTTGCTCTGCTGTGCATGATGGTGCTGTTTGGTGTCTGTGATGTGTCCAGATGCCGGCAGCACAGTTTGGTTTCTTGCGATATTAAATTACAAAAGGAGAGAGGCGTCTCGCTGGATGTGTGGTGATCACAATAACTAATATCGGGCTTTTTAAATTCGGTAAACGGATGTCAAGTCAGCAGGACATGTCACCCTGACATGTACTGGGACCATGAGCTGGAATTCACCAGGCCGTCTGCCTAACGGATCGTATCGTTTCATCGCCGCTTACACTTTGGCGTGCACACTGCTGCTCGCCCCTGCACAATGGGGTGCACGCATGCCTCGCAATTCAAGTCAATTATAAAAAAACAAACTGATGAGGGTGTTTTAGTGAGTAAAGATGCTTCTATGTATCCAGTGTCGGTGCTATGTAAGTAAAACATGTTGCAGGTTTTCGTTTGATGCCTTACGATTTTAAACAAATATATGGTGGAATCGTTCCACATGAGAAGAGCAGCAAACTTGTGTCTTCTGATGTAAATTCAAAGCTGCTGCATGGAAACATGAATTGTGGCAATATTGCAAACTTAAATTTCCGCGATAACATTGGTCTGCAGCCATGTCGCATTTAAGCACCTGCCATTGTACATTTAAGTGTGGGAACAATTCTTTGGGTATCCCCATGGCTGTATTCTTTGGTTCTTTCGGTAAAGTCACGTAGATAGAAAAATAATAAAGTGAATACAAAAAACCACGACGACGTTTCGATCGCAACACAAGCGGTCGACCGCTTGTGTTGCGATCGAAACGTAGTTTTCTTTGAACCTATCTACGTGCCTACCGAAAGCACCAACGAATATGAATTCCTGCAGTCACGAAAGTTAAGTCTAAATGTATCCCCATGGCTAGTTTAACATTTTCAAAGGTGTCTCCACTGGTTACCAAAAGTGTTTAGAGAAGGCTGTAAAGCGTAGAGTATTTGTGTTTGCCATGAATGATCAGATTCCGACATCATTCCCACATGAAGGCAACGCATTTGTTATCAAATTGATGACATTTCAGTTTCGCCATGGGTCATAGTTGCGTGATGGATGGAGCACTTCATGTAAACTTTTGGGATGCTGCGACTCCACATCAGATCTACATAATTACATGTTTGGGGCATGCAGCAGGTTCAGGTGCCAGCAAACTTGAGTCTCCAGTTATTAAGTTGCGACTTGGGGCTGAAATGCGTTGTGAGCGCCGTGGGTTGAAGGAGGGAGTTGGAGTGGAGCCCCTTGGCAATGAACACGCGGGCGGGGGGGGACCCTGAGGGTGGTCACAGGGATTCGTGCCTCAGCACGAAGCACCTGGGTCTGCGCGTTTCCTCCCTTGTTCTCCCATAAACAACAACAAGCCGTCATTGGTCTTCGCCAAATGTTTAATGTAGCAGAGACCCTCTCGGGGAACCCGTGGAGAGACCCGCCGAGGCTTTCCTGGTAAGTCAGCAGCCGTGCTCTGGATCATCCGGGACGCAGCCCTAATGACTTAGCCCCTCGTGATTTATGAAATAAGCTTTCAAACACCGTCGTAAAGACGCACTTGTACAGGTCGATTACAATAAGCTGGCCACGGGCATGAAGCTCAACAGCTGTAGACACGACCGAGTAGATACGGGTGCAAGTCGCGCCGGGAGCACGAGAATGGAAGTTTAACGCGGGACGAGCGGGATATCGGTGCTCCTTCTGAACATTGAATATCCATTGGGATTTAAAACAAACGCCGATCATTAACAAGGGACGAGCATTGCCACCGAAGCCGTTCAGAACAACAACAACGCACCTCAAGGAACTAACCCTCTGTACGTCGACACGTCCATCAGTGCTCGAGGCACTCCGAAGTTTGCTTTCCCTCTGCCGTGTTTTTGTTTAAGGAACCTTCTTCGGTGGCCTTCAGGGGGTCCCATTCGTGCGGTGAATGCCGCGACCTGAGACGTCCACGGACGGGAACAGCCTCGCGATTATCGCGATCACCGCGAGCGGACGAGGCGAACGCGACCAGCTGAGCGCCGCTGAACTTAACAAGATGGCGGGAGCGGAGACTTCCGTTCGCTGGGCCCGGAGTTGGTGGCGTCACGCGTAGATGACGTCACACCCGCGCTGTCGCCGGTGCGGGCGGGGAGGCGGCGATGACGTCATCGCGCGATAGCGCGGGCAGGAAGCGGAGCGCTGACAGCGCGGACACCCCGAGGAGCAGCAGGAGGAGGAGGAGCAGCAGCGGAGCGCAGCCACCGTCGCTGAGCAGCAGCAGGAGGAGCAGCAGGAGGAGCGGCAGCAGCAGGAGGAGCAGCAGCAGCAGGAAGAGCAGCAGCAGCGGGGAGAGATGCTGCCCGTCACCGTGAACATCAAGCTGCCCGCGCGCTCGCTGCCCGGGGCGCTGCACGCCAACAACCGCCTCGCCGCGGACTGGTGAGTGAGTGGGTGAGTGAGTGGGTGGGTGAGTGAGTGGGTGGGCGAGTGGGTGGGCGAGTGAGTGAGTGGGTGGGCGAGTGAGTGGGCGAGTGGGCGGGCGAGTGAGCGGGCGAGCGAGCGGGCGAGCGAGCGAGCGGGCGGATGGGTGTGCGGGTGAGCGAGTGAGTGGATGGGTGAGTGAGCGGGCGGGTGGGTGGGTGAGTGAGCGGGCGGGTGGGTGGGTGAGCGAGGCGGCGAGGCGGGCGGCCTTCGCTCTCCTGCACGAAACGGCGGCGTCGACGTCGTCGCCTCTTTTTCGCTTTAACTCGTGACGTCACGCCGCCTTGGCGACGTCACAATCGTTTGCGCCACGCGGTGACACGTCGAACGATATCGAACGAGTTTGGTGACACTGCGTGGGGTCGTGGTGCACAAGCTCCTAGCTCGACTGAGCCTCAAATGAGTAGCTGGTGCGGTGTCTACACATCATCACTGGGGGAGACAAAGGCGGCCGGGCGTGGTGTTGGCCACCCACCCCCTCGTGTGCCGTACCCATCTTTACAGGTGCTCGCAACAGCACGTGCCTCAAAATCATAGCGGGGGATCTTTGTCTTTGCACAAGCTCCAGTTTGACAGCAGAGGTCCCACTCCCAATCAGTCTGACGGCATCTTTTCTTCGGCTATGTAACGAACGCTGCTGTGTGTACGCTACCTGGTCTGTCGCTCCACACGAAGCTTCGGTTCTTCTTATCCTCAGTTATGCTCTCCCCTTTTCTATGCTTGCGAAACGTGGACCCCTGTAAGCGAACATCTGCGCCAGTTAGAAACATTCAGGCATGCCTGCCTACGCTCCACCCAGGGTTTAACCAGGCTGGATTGGAAGATCTGGACACAGTCCCATCAATGAGCTATTCTTTCAGTTAAGACTGCGTTTAGTCATGTAGCCAGCTTTTGTTTGGCCGGATAGAGGGAGCTCAACGGGCACGCATGGGCTAGAAAAGAAATGGGCTGATGTGGTGCAGGAGGATGTGGAGCTGAGTGGCCTTGCCAATGACTGCTACCGGCTGTGTCAAAATCAGCCTCTGGAGGAGGCTCGTGAAGGATGCTACTGGGAAGTTGGAGTCAGTCGACCTTCAACTGCAACGGAGGGCAGAGGAGCGACGCTCACAACAACGAGCGGATCTCGTTGTTAGGGGGCACAGGTGGTGCATCTGCCAGTCATCTCAGTCAGTCGACCCGTGGCAAAATGGGTCTGTCGCATGACCTCCCAGCGAGCCTTCGACACTTCACGTGGCTTGTGGTGACGTCACCGCCACTTGCTGGAGAATGGCGGTTGTTGCACAATCTCAAATAATAAAAACACATGTTCGTCAATAGTGCTTTCATTAACCTAATTGACCTGGTTACACTATGAAGAGGTTTCATTGCCCGAAACGTCACCTATTATATATTTTACATTCAGCATGAAGGGGGGGGGGGGAGGGCACGTGGAGTGGGGGTAAGGATGAGAGGAGGTGGAGGGGGTTGGGGAAGATAAAGCAAGCAGCTCCCCATCATATTACAAGGTGGTGCGATCATAAACACATCTCAGCTGCTGCCCGGGCTGACCAGCACGAGTTTAAAGCTTAATTATTGAGAAATAATTATAGCTGGTCTATAACAGTGACGTCACGAGCACACTACTGAAAGACATCCGAGTCATAAAGTGTCAAGCTCGTGTCGAAGAGTGCACACCAAGGGTGAGGTGAGGGTCTCCGTTGGGAGTTGGGGTGATTATTAATACCCCATGGACATGTGGGAGCGGGGAGGCAAGAGTAAGCGCGCAGACGGAGCTCCACGTTGACGAAAATGTCTAATGAATGGCCATGGAGTCGGGGAGAGCTCTTTCCTCTGCCCTGCGGTGCGACACACGTCACCATCTGCCACTGCAGCCCAGGCAAGTCATGCTCAGTGTTGTCCACTTAAGACACCTCCAGTGGCCATCGGCGAAATGTGGAGAAATCCTGGCTGCCTTAACTGAGTCCAGTGATGGGACAAACTGGTTAGCAATGGAAGAACATGACAATAATGACAGAAATGACAGTGGTGATGTTCGTGTTAATTTGAGTGATGTTGATGATGGCAGTGGAGGCGCTCAGGAGGATAGGATAGGGATTTCCATGAATTGATCGCTTTAATGCCACGGCATCTCAAAGCGAATTACATAATCACATGAAAGCCACAACAACACATCAGGGCCACAATTGGGAAAAGTCAGTGGGGAAGAAAAAGAGAAGAGACATGAAGGATCAATAGCAGAGGGGCACGACTGACGCAGGGACACACAGCAACCCGCGCATGCACAGGAGGGCAACAGACGGCCACCTCGGGGGACAAACGACGGCCAGATCGGGTCAACCATTCCAACACTTACCACCACCACGCACTGCCATTATCTCAACACCCCACTCAACAAACCACCACCAACCACATCAAAGTCAACTAGCAACACCAACTAAAATTCATGCAACCACCAGCAAGCACTGACACCATCTCGTCACCCCATTCAACTGACAAGCACCACCATCCATCGTCCACCAACTAAATCACTACACCAACCAAACGGTCCCTAAAGCAGCAGTGCTGTGGTGACCAGGCCCCAGGGGAATCATCTACTGCTTCACTTCGTCGTGGCAGGGCCCCAGTGTGTCGTATCGGCAAGGCCCCGAGAGGGAGCCTAGGGCAGCTGGTCAGGAAAAGGCCAGGAGGTGATCAAGCTGAGTAGGGATAAAATGTAGATCAGAGTTACACAATAAAAAACAATAAATCAACAAGGAAGAAAATAAAATGCATATGTATTGCTTATTCATTGCTTTCCAATATGCATTTGTTCTCGGAAGTATTTAGTGATAATAACGGTAGTGCTCACGCCGGGCACACTTGAAGCAGTCCATCCGTAGGTTGTACAGGATCGAGATGAGGGTGTGTGTGTTGATCTTTCCCCCTGTGAGTTCCTGATGTGCGGCCACTCGCCGGAGCGGACGCAGATTCCGGCCCCAGTGGAGCGTGACCTGAGTGGTGCTCGTTGGCGTGTGTAGGGGATGGCAGGGCTTGCTGGCATACGGATGCCATTCGCTGGTCATGGTGGTGGATCCTCGCACGGCCCAGACAATCCAGGCCCTGGACAAACACAAGGCAACTGTCGTCAAGGTAACTCCTACCACGGAGCTCACACTCGCAGAAACAAACCCAGCCCCAATCCGAACCCACAGCCTGCCCCTGTAGCCCCGAGTGGTGCTGTGCGTGGATGGCACTGTGGACGCGTGCCAGGTGCTGTGTGTGTGCACTGTGTACGTGTGACACTGTGTACGCGTGGCGGCTGCTGTGTGTGTGGCACTGTGTGTGTGTGTGGCGCTGCGTACGCGTAGTGCAGTGTACGCGTAGTGCAGTGTACATGTGGCGCTGCGTGCGCGTAGTGCAGTGTACGTGTGGCGCTGTGAGTGGCTGGCGCTGTGCCCGCTGCAGGTGAAATGGGCTCGGGAGAACTACCACCACGATGCGTGTGCCCCCTACTCCGCCCGCTTGGCCTCGGGGGACGCGAGCGGCAAAATCGTGGTGTGGGACGTGGCCGCGGGCGGAGCGCGCTGCGAGATCCAGGAGTACACGAAGCCTGTGCAGGGTATGCTGACGCAGACAGATATCTCCCATATATCCTTGAATAGACTGTTGGGGCAAGTGCTGTTCGCGAGCACCTATGAAAGCACCAAGTACTAGGAGAGGCCCAGGACCAGTTTAAATAATCGTCACTGGTTTTGACCGTGAGCGAGAATCGAACTCGGGTCACTGGGTTCGTAGCGCAGTGGGCTAATATCTGCACTGCCACACATACAGGCACGCACGCACGTAGAGATAATCTATTTACCTTTGTAAACTCAGGGGAAAGTGCTGTGAGCAAGCACCTGTAAAGATTGGTGAGGTGAACATGAGAACGATGTGGTGCACACCACCCTGGCCGGCTCTGCCGTTCCTATGCTTGCGTGCTAATGCCACACCAAGTCCTCGGTTTAGGCTGGGTAGGCCAAGGCTAAACCAACGCGGACATCGTTTGACATTAGATGCCACCTGCCACTGCTTCCAGTCAAATCTGAGTAGCTGGAAATGCACTGCACCAAACACAAGCTCACCTCTCCACCGCTCTGCACGACACACACGCACTTGCGTCTTGTAGGGAGTGATGTGGTGTTGATTCATGGACCACCATACAGTTTCAGCGGCATGGATTCCATTCCTGACCATGCACAACATCTGTGGTATCTGAACCTATCCCGAGCATGACTTGGTTGACTCGGCATTAAATGAGTATGCGTGTATGTTGAACTTCTTTCGCACTGTTCGTCGCCAACCCATCCTAATCAGAGGTGCGGGGGAAGGACAACAAACTAAACACAAAAATCAGTTCTAAAGAAATTAGTAACTAGTGTGGCGTGTGAACGCTGTCTTTGGGAAGATAATGGTGGCTGGACATTGTTCCGGCTATACCGCTGGGCTGCCCATCTTGTAAAAGATGCTCACCAAACAACATTTTCCTTTGGAGCAGTGGTTCCCAACCTTCCTGCTGTACCCGCAGACCTTTTGTCAACTTTGAAAAAATATTCGTGGACCTCCACCATGCACCGATAACATAACTCCCGTCGTTTTGTGAAAAACATCAAAGTGTCTACAGCAGTTTCGTAGAAAACTTCTCACGGCCAGTGGTCCACGGACTGTGGGCTGAGAACTGTCGCTATACGGCCTGTGAGGCCGAACAGGAATCGCCTTGTCGTTTGTGACTCTCACACGGTCGGGTGGCGGTGCCGCGGGGCCCTCCCTGCAGACATGGAGTGGCTGTGGAGCCAGGACGCCAGCCTGGACCTGCTTCTCGCTGTGCATCCCCCGAACTTGCTGGTGCTGTGGAACGCAGACACGGGCACCAAGCTGTGGAAGAAGAGCTACGCGGAGAACATCATCTCCTTCTCCTGCGACCCCTTTGATCCCTCCAGCCTCGCCCGTCCGTGCCACCTGCTGCTCCCACATGCATTCCCGTTCTCAGATACCCACTTTATCAGTAGCTCACCCTCACAGAAACTCACCAAGCTCTCAGAAACTTTCCCACACTCAGAAATTCGCCCACACTCTCATAAACCCACCCACTATTATGAACTCACCCATTCTTTCCAAAACTGACTCTCAGAAACGGATACATTTTCTCAGCAGCTGTGTATGTTTTTGCAGTTTTGACGAGTGAGGGCATGGTGTGTGTGTGCGTGTGCAGTGTTCACGAGCGAGGGCACGGTGTGTGTGTGTAGTGTTGATGAGCGGTAGTGTAACAACGCGCTGCGCTACGAAGCTGGCGACCCGTGTTCGATTCCCGCTCACGGCCAACACCAGTGACGATTATCTGAACCGGTTCTGGGCCTCCACTAGGTCGACTCAACCTCAAATGAGTACCTGGTGTTTTGTGTAAACATCGCCACTAGGGAGACAAAGGCGGCCGGGCGTGGTTTTGGCCACCCACCTCCTCGTGTGCTGTGCCGGCCTTCATATGTGCTCACTAACAGCACTTGCCCCAACAGTCTGTTACAGGCTATACGGGGGATTTTTGTCTTTGACGAGCGAGGGCACGTTGTGTGTGTGTGCAGTGCTGACGAGCGAGTGCACTGTGTGTGTGCAGTG
>CM025659.2:880899-913833 GCA_014621495.2 Entosphenus tridentatus
ACGTGGGGGCGAGGGTACGCTGGGTGATGGTACGTGGGGGCGAGGGTGCGCTGGGCGATGGTACGTGGGGGCGAGGGTACACTGGGTGATGGTACGTGGGGGCCAGGGTACGCTGGGTGATGGTACATGGGGTTAGGGTGTACGTGGGAGTCGAGGGATCCCCTCCCTCAAAGTGCAATAGGCAATAAAGTCATTCAGTTGACACATTTTTATTGTTTTCAGTTGTACGAACAGAAGGACCTATACAGCTTTGCGAATTCAAGATTGTCAGATCGAACCTGGTTTGCTCGGTAACATTACCCTCTCATCGAGCGTCCCGTAAGCCTCTGTTCTGAACAATAGACCTGGGAGCTGTGGTCGTTTCTTGTAGCCTGACGTGCTGAGGGTGTGGACGCTGTGGGGTGGCCAGGACATCGAGACACTTATCGCAGGAGCAGCTCCGCTAGTTTACCTCATTCTGGGGTAGCTGAGTGCGGGGTTAGCTATTTCTGTACTTATCTATTAATCTAGATTTGTACTGAGCCTTGTGTTAGTGTACCTCTGTGCTCGTGTATGTGTGTTGGTGTATCGGTTAGCGCACTGCACTACTAACACAGTAATCCAAGTTCGATTCCCGCTTACAGCCATGACCAGTGACGGTTATCTGAACCGGTCCTGGGCCTCCCCTAGATCGACTCGGCCTCAAATGAGTACCTGGCGCGGTGTGTAAACATCACCACTGGGGAGACAAAGGCGGCCAGGCGTGGTGTTGGCCACCCACCCCCTCGTGTGCCATGCCGGCCTTTATAGGTGCTCGCTAACAACACTTGCCCTAACGCTGAGCTAAGGCTACACGGGGGATCTTTGTCTTTATGTGTGCTGGTGCAGCTGTGCTCAGGGTGGCTCCTCTCAGCTGCTGTCTCCGCTCTCCTTCTGCGGGGCACTTGCTGGGCCACGCACCCCCACGCTGCCGGACCTTTCACTCGACAGCGCCTTTGGTACAGCAGCACACAGCAGCACATAGCAGCATAGCACACAGCGGTGCACACAGCAGCATAGCACACAGAAGCAGCACTCAGTGGCATAGCACACAGCACAAACCCCATTCGCCTCGTGCCTGTAGCTTTTTTGCAATCTTGGTGCTCGTAACATTTCGCGTTGTCAGCTGCCTCCACGTGGATTGCCGTCCACGTGGCATCGCGTTCTCTACAATGCAAGGAGACACGCGCAGTGCGAGCCGGTGAGCTGCTGCTGTGCAGCCTCCTCGCTGGAGGAGCACAGCTTCCGCGCTTGGTGTACACACGCGGTTCTTGTGAAATTTTGAACTTGTTGTAAGCTGGAGAATCCTCCACGCTTTACCCTCTACAATGTAACTTGCGAAAATAAAGGCTTGAAAGCCGGCGATGGTGACACACGTGGCCTGTCATTTGGCACTGCGGAGGCAGCGAGGGTTTGTGAACTGCACACATCTTGGGGATGAAGCGTTTCTTCCCTCGCAATGTGTGAGGTGTCTCCAGGCACTCCGGTTTCCTCCCACATGTACACACACATTGATTGGCCGATAACACCTCAATATATAGAGGGCTGCAGCTCACCACACGGCTGCCCTCCTGCTTGTCTGGTTCCTCGCGCCTCTGAATCGGTCTCTCTCTCTTTCCGCAAGTGAGCGAAGCCCTTTGACAAGTTGAAAGTATAATGATGTTAATGTTAGCACCGTGAGGTGCTCTTAGTTCAACCCGATGTGTCGATCCTGCCTGCGAGAGTTAACATCTCTCCACGGTGGCGAGAAGCTAACTACCTCGCCTGGTACACAGGAGGGTGTGGGTTCGATCCCGACCCTGACGCCTTTATATTTGGAGTTTGCGTGTCTCTCTCCCCGAGGTCTCGTGGATTTTTCTCCAGGTCCTCTTTTTTTCCCCTCCACATTGAGAAACATGCATTTCGAGTATTTGTCTGCTATAAATTACCACATGACAAACAACTTCTTTGAGTTAAGTCACGTCTAAAGATAAAATAATAAATTATTTTATCTTTAGACGTGACTTAACCGAAAGAACCAAAGAATAATTCCTGCAGTCACGAAAGCTCCAAAATAAAGATGTAACTTCTTTGAGCTATTGTTTGTGGTAGCAGGGACACTTGTGAATAAAAGCTCTACAGCTCAGTGGGCCTTACCTGGTTAAAAAAAACGAAGTTTATAGTTTAGTCAACCGTCTCGTGTTGCCAAGCGCCGTGTGTGAGGCTGCCGCGCTGCGGCTTCATGTGCCGCCGCTGCAGGCCAGTCCCTGGTGTTTGCGGACGAGCACTCTGCAAGGCCGCAGCAGGAAGTTTCCCTGCGCTTCCTGCTCACGGGGCTGCTCTCCGGCCTGCCGCCCCCGCCGTTTGTGCTGCGCATGTGCCCCCCACTCACCACCAAGAACCTGGAGCAGTACCAGCCCCTGCTGGCCGTCGGTATGGTGCACACACGGACGTGTGTGTGTGCGCGTGTGTGCGCGTGTGTGCGCGTGTGCGCGTGTGTGTGTGCGCGCGTGTGTGTGTGCGCGCGTGTGTGTGTGCGTGTGTGCGCATGCTCGCACACGTGCACACTGCCCAAAGACAAAGATCCTCCGTGTAGCCTTTAACAGACTGTTTGGGGCAAGTGCTGTTCGCGAGCACCTATGAAGGCTGGCACAGCACACAAGGGGGTGGGTGGCCAGCACCACGCCCGGCCGCCTTTGTCTCCCTCGTGCTGATCTTTACACAGCGCACGAGGTACTCATTTACAACTGAGGACCAGGACCGGTCCAGATATTTGTCACCGATGTTGGCCGGGTTCAAAGCGCAGTGCACTGACCATTCCACCACTGCACCCCACCCATTCGCATATGGGAACTTTACTGTCACCCTTAACCCCTTACCTTTGTAGTAGAGTTAACTGCTCGATGTTCACAGGTTGGGAGAGCAGATCGTAAACAAGGGTTCCCGCTCAAACTAACGGTCAGGGTCTCACAAGCTGTGAGAGCTGACCATAAACAAGGTTTTCCCGCGCGACCAAACGGTCAGGGTCAGAGAAGGTGAATTGGGATCCAAAAGCAGATTGGGAACGACCAATCACAGGGTTCCACAAGGTGGCCGGGGATTGGACAACCCGGCCACGAACGAGTATAAAGCCAGAGCGCTGAGAGCTCCAAGGGGAGTTCGGCGACACGAAGACCCAGGACGGCGGAAGAAGCCTAGGACCCTGGACCAAGCCCTCCAGCCCTTATAAGGGCTAGGGTTCAGTGTAACCAGTGGTCGGGGAGATATCCCCTAGGTCCCGTCAGAGAGGACACTCAGAGAACGGGATATTTAGTAGCCTGTAGGGAGCGGAGGCTTGTACCTTCTGAGGGGAACGGGTGAGGGGACCGTATACCCCTCAGTGTGATAGGGACAGTGTTAAGAAGACAATAAAGGTGTGTGCTACAAAAGACGTTGAAGAGTCCGTCTGTACAACACTACACCTTCACCAAAGGTGGTGGAGGCTATGCTTGAGTCCAGACAGGTCACCCCCTCAACCTGTTGAAATGAGGAACCAGCACCCGTCACGACATGTTTTCCAGTGTATGATTCATTACCAGAAAGCCGGCAGGCTACAAATGAGTATCTTTAGTGCTGTAGTTTAAGTATCATGAACTCAAAAGTTATGTTTGAGCAAATCAGCTGCTTACATGTGAGGCAGTGGGGGGCTGAGCTGATGCGATCATTGGCCTCTGATGTCCACAAACCCACAGCACCTGAGTTGATCCACCGACCTGCTGCCTGTGGGCCCAACTATTCTACATGACCAGCATACACCTAGCCTGGCACAAATGCCATGCTGGTGTCGCCCTCACCCCATGGTGAATGCTGTAGTATGTTGTGTGTTATAGTAGTAGTGGTGGTGTGGTGTCTTGTGTGCTGTAGTGGTGGTGGCTATGCGCTGTAGTGGTGGTGTTGTGGTGGATGTGTGCTGTAGTGGTGAGGTGTTGTGGTGGCTGTGTGCTGTAGGCACGAGTAGCGGCTCGGTGCTGGTTTACCATCTCACCAGCGGGCTGCTCTACAAGGAGTTCAGTGTGCACACCTGTGAGGTCCGGTACGTCAGCACGTGGAATACGCGGACTAACACGCGGACTAACACGCGGACTAACACGCGGACTAACACGCGGACTAACACGCGGACTAACACGCGGACTAACACGCGGACTAACACGCAGACTAACACGTAGACTAACACGTGGCGTCATGCTGTGCGTCACACGAGGAGTCACGACAAGACAATGACTCAGAATGTTTGGGCAAGAGCTGTTAGGGAGCACCTATTAAGGCCGGAGCAACACAAGTGAAGGTGGTGTGACTGTCGTCACGTTGGTCTACTTACGTCTCCCCAATGGTGATGTTTACACGCCACACGCAGTACTAGTTTGAGGCTGAGTTGACCTAGGCAAGGCCCATGACTGACGTTGGCCATGGGCGGGAATGAACTTGGGTCGCAGAGTTCGTATTGCACTTAAGGCTACGCTACCGCTCCCAAAACACAGTCACACCCAATACACATTGTTCTACCGTATATTCATAACACACCACACACCATCAGCACAGTCAAAACACAGTGTCCACTGTACCTACACAACACACGGCATCACATGGCACACACAACACCAAACACTCAACATACGAAGCACACACATAGGCCAATCAAAATTAAACTCGGTATGTACTCAACACACAGTTAGCAGAACCTGCAGCACAAAGTAAGCCCACACACAGAGTAAACTGTAACAACAAACACACGTACGTTGTCCAGCACACTCGGCAGATGCAGAACACCAAGCACAGAAGCCAGCACTCATGTATTGTGTGTATGTGTGCTTGTATGTCTTTGTACATCCTCATATTAGTACCTGGCACGATGTGTAAACATCGCCACTGGGGAGATAGAGGCAGCCGGGCGTGGTGTTGGCCACCCACCCCCTCGTGTGCTGTGCTGACCTTCATAGGTGCTGGCTAACAGCACTTGACCCAACAGTCTGTTAAGGCTATATGGGGGATCTTTGTCTTTTTTGCCTTTGTGTGTCTGTGCTTGTGCGTGCTTCTTGTGTGTGTGTTTGCCTGTGTGTGTCTTTGTGTGCCTGTGCCTGTGTGTGCCTCTGCGTGTGTGTGTCTGTGCCTGTGATTGCCTCTGTGTGTGTCTGTGCCTGTGATTGCCTCTGTGTGTGTGTGGCTGTGCCTGTGATTGCCTTTGTGTGCCTCTGTGTGCGCAGGGGTATTGAGTGGGTGAGCCTGACATCATTCCTGTCCCACGCCAGCTCCACCCCTAATAACATGGGCTTGGTTCGCAATGAACTTCAACTGGTGGACATGTCTACAGGTACACACAACACACGTGCACACATGGGTACTTGCATCGACACGATTGCAACACATTAAGCAACACACCGATACGCACATGCATACATGCCAGGCGAGGTGCACTTCGAGGCCATGTGGATCCGGAAAATCTTAGCAGAAGATCACAGGACCGGCCCATCTCTATCTATCTCACATTGATCTAGCCAAGTCCTTCAAAGCCATGAAGAAGAATCTTTATGTTTGGTCCTCAGGTTTCCAGAGCCCTTGCTCACAAACACGAGGGACGCTGAGAGGTTTGGCAGGCCCAGGGGTCAGGGTGTGTCACGCCAATAGGAGCAGCAGCGATGTTTGCTGCTGCTCCTATAGATTTTGCAAATTAGTTTAACTATGTACTCTGCCTTCATGGCTATATTGGTGGTTGTTTTGTTCCATACAGTTATAGTGGGAGGTTGCTTATTGTCATAATGTGATAAAGGCATGGCTCCCTATATGGTACAATCACGCTATGAATGTCATTTACCTTGTCAGTGGCTGGGTGATTGCTGTCCATTCTGAAAAGACATAAGAGATCATGTTATTGATCCTGAAGCTTGCCACAAAGCGATGGGGTCTTTACCATTACCCCCATTAAAACGGAACACGTGCCTGGGTATTTTGTGCCATCCACGACTTTATGCAATCCGACGGTAGAAGAGTTCCTGCACCTGTGGAGTTCTCATCGCCAGCTCTGGTTTGGTGGCAGAGTCCAAATCAGATTAGCAGAGTCAACATTTCACGAGCTGCATAACACTGAATTAGGTTGCCTGATCTGTCATTCTGACAAAAATGCTTACAAAATCATGGGATTCCATTCCAGTTACACCTACACCCGCTGGAAACAATCCAGGCTGACCTTCATATGGTCCGTGCTGGGTTTACCCGTAGAGGATTGTGTGAGCTGCTCTGGCAGGTGAAATGCTTTGGCAGGTGAGGATGCTTGGTCACGCGTCCTCAACGCGAAGCCATCATGTGATGAAGCAGGCCAAACAGCGGAGGCTAAACGGACGCAGTACGCGCCAGAGAAGAGGGGTGATGTGGTTAATTGGGGCTTGCGTTCAAGTGCACTGACGGCGTGATGATGCCGGCGAGTTGAGGACTGTCAGTGCCAGCTCGCGCCCGCTGTGTGATGCTGCTGCTGCTACTGCGTGGTGGCGGTGTGCAGGGCGGAGCACACCGTTCCGCGGCGAGAGGGGGAACGATGAGCCTCCCATCGACATGATCAAGATCTCCCACCTCAAGTGAGTCCCAGCACCACCGCCGCCTCCCGCACCCGGCACAGGCCGATGAACGTGCCCGCTCGTGCTCTCGTATCACGTGACGAGAGCTCTGCTCCAGATAATGCTGTTTAAACTAAAACTAAACTTTTTTTTTATGTTATCAGGTAAGGCCCACTGAGATGAGAGCTCAATGAAGTGGCTTATCACGTGGAAATATATAGGAGCCAAATACTCTTAAAGGCATGTTTCTAAATGTCGAGGGAAAAACCAGAGGACCCGGAGAAAAATCCAGACAACCACGGGGAGAGAAACACGCAAACTCCAAATATACAGCAGCCGTCAGGGTTGGTATCGAACCCACGACCTCCTGTATACCAGACGAGGTAGTTTACATTTCGCCACCGTAGCCCCCCCAATGCAGTGTGGAATCACCTGTCCCAATTTCTCTTGATTTCCTCTTGGGCAGCCTTGTCACTGTCCCTCGCCTCACATGTGCTTACCGTGAGCGAGGTTTGTGTCGGGGCTGACTGAACGTGACCTCCGTCCCAGTGGAGTGATTCCGGGTGGACGCCAGGTTGCCGCTGTTAAACTAAACTATTTTTTATTTGATCAGGTAAGGCCCACTGAGCTACATCCTTCTTTTTCAGAAGCGACTTGGCCACAGATGATAGCTGAACGAAGTGGCTTATCATGTGGAAATTTATAGCAGCCAAATACTCTGAACGCGTGTTGATTCTAAATACTCTAAACGCATTTTGGAGTCTCCGGTGGTTTCCTCTGTCCTCTTATGGGGCTCTTACACGCGGGATATTGTCAAATGGGGCACGCTTGGGTCAGCGAGTCTTTGATTTAGAAACTACTCAGTTAATTTAAGTTAATCTATCGTTCACCTACACTCTCGAGCATTTGACTTTCCGATAATGCTGGAAGCGTCCGTATCATCAGCGCTTGACGTGGAGCCATAACGCGGCTGTATGCGGCTGTGTGTGGCTGCTCGCGGCTGTGTGTGGTGCTGTAGGCAGTATCTGATTGTGGCGTTCCGCGACAAGCCCGTCGAGCTGTGGGACGTGCGCACGGGCGCCCTGCTGCGCGAGATGCCCAAGACCTTCCCGGCCGTCACGGCCCTGGTGAGCAGGGCCACTCTCGCACGCACGCACATACTCTGAGGGTAATGGGCCTTCTATCGTAGCGACGGTGACATCAATGAAGATGTGTCCCATGCTCAGGCGTGCTGGACTGAAGCCGCCCCTATTTGGTGGAAAAACCTTCCGCAGACATCGCAAAGTCACGGTGGGGAGGTGATGGTTGTACGCAGGCTTCGCGTGGATTCGTCACCCACTCCAGGTTGCGCTCCCCGCCCGTGCCGCCCCCCACAGGAGTGGTCCCCCTCTCACAACCTGCGCACCCTGCGCAAGAAGCAACTGGCGGCGCGGGAGGCGATGGCGCGGCAAACGAGCGTGACCGATGGGGAGACCGGCTCCCTGCAACCCTCACTCATCAGGTGAGCAATCGCCACCACTACGACCGTACATGCTCCAGCGACAACCACAGACTGCAGCCACCACCATAACCATACACGCTCCAACCACAATCATACACGACAGCAACCACTATCATGACCATACACACTCCAACCACACATTGCAGCAACCACCATGACCACCACAACCATACACACTCCAACCACACACTGTAGCAAGCACCACAATCATACACGCTACAACCACAACCACACATTACAGCCAACCACCACAATCATTCACGCTTCATAACCACACACTGTAGCAATCACCATAACCATACATGCTGCAACCACAACCCACACTACAGCAACCACAACAACCATACACACTACAACCAAAAGCACACACAACAGCAACCACAAACATGCATACATGGCAACCACTATATCCACAACCACAACACCACTACGCCCAGAACAATACACTCGCTTGCATACATGTGGTCGATGGTATTGGTGTGGTTGAACTGTGGTTGCTGTGGTTATTATGAATGATAGTTGTAATGTATTGGGGTGGGTGGGGTGTAGGTCGTGGTTTGTGTTGTGTACAGTAATCCCTCACCAACCGCGTTTTTTGCATTCGTGGTATTTATGTATCAATGGTTTTCCTTCGCTATACCAATTTGTTGAACGCGGTGTGGAGTTTTGTGTATCCGCGGTTTATAAAGCACAGCGACCGTCACTTGTCATTACAAATCCCGTGCATCGTCTCATCCCCCAGCTGCCTCCCCCCGTGCATCGTCTCATCCCCCAGCTCCCACCACCGCTCTCTTCCCACCACCAGGTGGAGGTAGAGGGTGGGACAAGTCCCTCCTCTTCCTTCTAACAACCACTGCCCCCATTAACTCATCCTCATCAATGTCATCGTCATCACCATGGACGTCAACCCTCAGTATTAAAATTAAATAACATAAATGTATTGTTTTTAATTATGTTATTTGATAATTTATTGCTTTTATTAAGTGATTGTGTATTTTAGTTGTGTTTACTGAAGGTAACTGAGACTTTGACGAGTGTGACCACGGCCGTGGTTGCCCTAACCCCCGATTCCCCATGTGGCCTGAGTATTGCCAACCACGGCGGTTTTTCCAACCACGGCGGTTTTCAGAAAGGTAACCCCCGCGGTCGGCCATGGATTGTTGTATGGGTGTAGCGGAGGGGTGGGTGGTGTTCAGTAGTGGCGTGTGTAGTCGTGGTGTGGGTGTGGGTAGTAGTGTGTGCAGTGGGTGTGTAGTCGTGATGTGGGTTGTGTGTATTCGTGGTGTGGGTAGTCTGCTGCAGGACGCGGAGAGCAAGGCGGAACAGGGAGCGACTGTGTGCGCGCGTGAACACTTTGTATTCACCGACTCCAATGGAGTCATCTACCACTTCACCGTGGAGGGCACGAGCGTCAAGGAGGGGGCACGCATCCCCCCCGATGTGAGGGCACACACAGTGACACTCACCGTGACACTCACCCACACAGCGGGAATCGAACTCAGGTTGCCGGGTACTTGGCACAGTGAAATAGACATGGTGACATACGCAGTGCCACTCACAGTATCATGCCTAACACATATACAGTGTTTCTCTCACAGTATCACACTGGCATAGCACCACGGGAAAACTCATCCAGTCATCTCACTGTCGCGTGTTTCACCTTCACAAAACCACTGGCTGTACCAATGACCCTGACCTTGACCTTGGCCTCTACCCTTCATCATTCCCTGTCCCTGATTCCTTGCACTGCAACCCAGGCCAGCATGGGCAGCATCAGCAGCATTGCCTGGAAGGGAGATGTTCTGGTGCTCGGTGACTCGGATGGAAACCTCAACTTCTGGGACCTGAAGGCGAAGCTGTCCAGGTGAGTGGTGCGATCAGTAGTGGCCACTTACGCCTACCCCACTCTCCCCTTCTACTCTCCCCTCTACTCTCCCCCCGCTCTACCCCCCGCTTTTCCTCCCTACTCTCCCCCTACTCTTCCCCCCACTGGCACTGTGCTGGCTTTGTGTGAGACTCCAGGCAGGCCGGGGTGCTGCCCTCCTCTGGGATTTCGTAGCCAATGTCGTGATTCATAATGGAGTTTTGGGTTAGGTCATGTAATGGTCAGACCGAACATGTGTCGTGAACTCTGCTGTGTGTGTGTCTGTGTCTATGTGTGTGTGTCTTTGTAAATATGGAGAGCAATAGTTTAGTTGTGAGCCCATTGAGCTACGAACCTAGCGACCCAGGTTCAGTCAACATCGGGTGAAAAATATCTGAACTGGTCCTGAGCCTGTTATAGGTGGACTCGGCCTTAAAATGCGTACCTGGTGTGGTGCGTATAAACCCACCACCTCCTGCACAGTGCCGGCGTTCATCGGTGCTCGCTAAACGGCACTTGCCCAAGCAGTCTTTCAAAGGCTACGTGGGGGATCTTTGTGTTTGTGGTCCCCAGGGGAATCCCCACTCACCGAGGCTGGGTGCGGAGGTTGCGCTTCGCTCCCGGGAAGGGGAACTCGCGCCTCCTCGTTCTGTACAACGACGGCATCGAGATCTGGGACACCAAGGAGGTAGGGGCCGCCCCCCGCACCTCCCCCCGCACCTCCGGCGCTCTCGGTCCCGGAAGTCGCACGAGCATGGCACCAGGTCAGAGAGCCCGGAGCAAGATCCAGCTCAGAGTCAGAATATTTATTTATACTGGAGGAATCCAATGAGCTGTAAAGCTCCTTTTCACAGATATCCAGTAGGGGGTGGGGGGTAAGAACGTTACAACAACAAACAATACAAAAACACTATAGAAGTGCATAGTACAGGCAAGACAAACAAATCACTCAAACACACACAAATCAAACTAAACCATCCCTATCCTACCAGGCAAAGCCCACTGAGGTTTTAACTTATTGGTTACAAATGATCGCTCAACAAAGTGGCATATCATGTAGAAATTTATAGCAGCAAAATTATCTAGATTATCTCAAAGCGTGTTTCTAAAATGCTCCCTCGTGTGTCTGGGACAATTGCACACCGAGACGTCTCCTCGCAAACGCTCGCGCCTCACAGCAGGAGGGGCCTGGGTTCAATTCCCGACTCGGGCACCTTTCTGCGTGGAGTTTGTTTGCTTTACGTCTACTGTGGTTTTCTCCGATAGCTAGAACAACATCGTACATTGTGACTGGCGTTGGCCAAAAATGGGATCACACACAGCAGCAACAATGCCCCCGATTGCGAACATTTGGCAGGCCCCTTCTGAAAGAGGGTTTTGAGACTTGTTGAGGCTTTCCTGAGTAAACAAGGGCAATAAATATATATTACTGATTTTTGGCTGGTAATGGTAAGGAGCTGCTGCCTTACCGCCTCATTGGCCAGTGGCCATCACGGTGCGAATTAAGCTCCACAGCGTGGTAAGGAGAAAGGTGGCCATAGCTCACTGTGTGTGCGTGTGTTTACTATGTGTGTGCATTCACTGTGTGTGTTGGCAATGTGTGTGTGCTCACTGTGTGAGTGTGTTCACTGTGTGAGTGTGTTCACTGCGTGAGCGTGTGCTTACTGTGTGCATATGATGGTCCAGGTGAAGATGGTGAGCAGCCTGCGCAGTGGGCGCAGCGTGGCGTGGCGCGTGCTCGACGTGGACTGGTGCACCTCGGACAAGGCGGTGCTCGCGTGCGAGGATGGCTGTGTGCGCGTTAGCGACACGGCGCTCCGGGGCTCCGCATTCCGCATGGAGGAGCAGGAGCTCACCGGTACCCGGGAGTCGGGGTGGGAGGAGGAGAGGGAACGGGGAGATGTCTTGGTTATCTGTTTGGATTCTGTACCCTTCAAAATCTCCAGATACAAACTCTCCCAAGTTCAAAAACTAAAATCTTTATCAACCTCTGTCCTCCCACTCACCAGCGTGGGAGAGGCCGTTATCCTGGACATTTTTGTAATCGTTTTTATTACGTTGAGAGTCTCAAATTAGAACGTTTAGATTAGATGTTGTCCAGTTATAAGCACAGGCCCGACTCTGTTTGCACCGAAGTTCACTTCTAAGCCTTCTCGAAAATCATTATAGTTGACATGAGTCACCCAATCGCCAATTGAGTGAGGGAACAACACATGACTACAACATAGGAAGACAACAATTCATGCCTTGATGTTGAAATATGTGAAATCCTGTCTTTCCTGAAAAGCAGCATTCTGGTGGCGAGCCCTTTCCAATGATTGCATGAATACACGAGGGCTTTAACAGGGCACCTTGAGGGCACAATTACAGGCCACAGTGGCTTCACTTGAACCCAGACAGAGTGAATCAGGACTGCCCCCGGGCGGTGTGTCTGTTGTGAAGGAATGAGGACAGGCCCACCTTTCTCTTCACCGACTATACCTTTAAATTTACAGATGTTCCAAAAGCATCTCGTATGTAACCCTTTCTTGTGTGGCCTCATGTACCCCGTGCACACGCTTGTCTTAAAAATTATGTTTCTTTTCCTATCTAGCCAAGCGTTCAGTGTCGTCTGCTGATTCAGCTCCCAATGTTAAAAAAGGGCTCCCTTGATATTCGGCCCTTGATTCGTGCCCAAGGACAAACCAGATCACCTCCCATACTGCGTTCAAACCTCACGTGGTTCAATGTCAAGTATCCCACTTGAGATCCTCATGGGTCTGAATGAGAGATCCACAGCTCTCTGGCTGTGTTAATGGGGATACCTCTTCCGATTTGAGGAGACGGATCATTAAAATGTACTTCTGGCAAAAGTCCATACGCTGTCGCACATCGTGGCAATTCAAGTTTAAGATGCATGGTAAATATTAGCCGCACTCATTTTTTTTGACCTCCAAATACTGCCAAATAGCCCAAGTTATGCGATTAAGCTTTTTGCTTGTGGCTTGATGAAGAGTTGATTATTATGAAGCCATTTTTACATCGGTGACAAGTACTGACCAATCCTGGGCCCTCCACTTTCCCCCACCTGCTGTCCCCAGCGTGGCGAAATCTAGTTAAACAACCCCTTGACTGACAGAGTGTTGGGAGACTGGCATTCATCAGGAGTTTGACAAAGGGCTGACAATTACTATAATTTTATCCAATCACAGCATATCTTTCTCACCTCTTCTAGGGTGCAGAGGCTGTGTGCGAGGCCTTGTCACTGTCAGCGCCCACCCTTGCCTAGGCAGCCGGCTCAACGAGCCCCCACAACTCAGATACAAAGTGGAGAGGCGCTGCCATTTACACAAACACTAAAATTGAGGCATTGCAAAATAATAATAATAATTTCACGTAAAATATCTAAGTATAAATTTTATCTTAGTCAAGGAGACAAAAACTATACTCTTTGGTTTTTTCGGTAAAATCACGTAGGTATAAAATAAAATAAATCACGACGTTTCGGGCGCAACACAAGCGCCCTGATGACGGACGCTTGTGTTGCACCCGAAAAATCGTGATCTGTTTTATTTTCTACCTACGTGACATTACCGAAAGAACCAAAGAGTGTGGATTCCTGCAGTCACGAAAACATCAAATCAAGATTGAGACAAAAACTGTCTTTATACACCTACCCACACCCCACATACACCGGCGACCTTCAACTCATTGCGAAGACACTGCCCTTGACTGCCACTAACCCCATGTGACCTCACTCCAGCCAATCACAGCGATGTTGCTTGTGCATGAAGAGGAAATGCTCGGTAATTTTGAATGAAGTGGCGAGCACGTGCCACACCCAATCACATGGTTATGTTTCCTCGTTGCAACCCATTGTAAGCAGGGCAACGCGGACATGAAGGATGTCGCAAGCGTTGTTATAGCAGCGGAATGTCTCTTTGACTTGAGCGTTAGTGACGTGTCTCCAGATGCGCTGTGGTGCCCGTATCTGCTGCCCCCGCGCGCCGGCCTGGCGCTGAAGGCCATCCTGCTGCACCAGCCGTGGGACTGCCGGCACACGCTGCAGATCGACGACATGTCTGTCCCAGCTCACACCACACATTCTTGCACGGACACCTGCACACACACACACGCATCCACAAAGACAAAGATCCCTTTAGAGCCTTATCAGACTTTTTTGGGCAATTGCTCTTATTGAACACCTATGAAGGCCGGCACAGTACACGAGGGGGTGGGTGGCCAGCACCAAGCCCAGCCGCCTTTGTCTCCCCCTAGGCGATGTTTACTCACCACACCGGTACTTATTTGAGGCTGAGTCGACTCTAGGGGAGGCCCAGGAACGGTTCAGATGATTGACACTGGTGTTGGCTGTGAGCATGAATGGCACTCGGGTTACTGGGTTTGTAGTGCAGTGTACACTACCGCTCCCCCCTATGCATACCCACGTACACATACGCACAGGCAAAACTTACCCCATTTAGCGTTATAGACATGTTAGCTGAGCAGGATGGTGTCCGTGCCGTGCGCCCGTGTGCAGAGACTACCAGGAGCATGTGGACGTGAAGCGCCTCTTGCAGGAGCAGCTGGACGCTTTGTCCAAGTGAGTGCCGCGCAGGGCGTGCGGGAGCGACCGGGCCCTGTGCAGCAGGACGGCTGCTAGGCTCCTGGTCGCACGGCGCAGCTGCTACTGCTGCTGTGCTGTGGATGAGTTAAAGCAGCAATCGGTGCAGCGTTGTGAACGCACTGCGGAGAGAGCGGAGGAGTTTGTCTGAGCGAGTGGTGTTTGCGGTGTGAGTGGAGCACTGTCAGGATACTGCTTTTGATCTGGTACTACGAGGTTTTGCCTTGTGGCTTGAGGTCAATGAGGCACAACCATAGAGGCATCTTGGATGGAAGAGCCAACAGACAAGTCATTGGGAAGCTATTTCCAAGTAACTACAGTGTCATGAATCTCGATGGTTTTTTTACTGGTTATTCATCAGTCAATTGTTCAAGTTCAGAGGCAATTAACTTTGCTGTCATAATAATTCTAATTATTTCCTTATTTATCTAAGAGAACCATATTGCGTCATCGAACGCTTGTTTTGGAGGGTCTTGCATTGGGTTTTTATTTTAAGATGTTTTCAGGTAATTCATGACTTGTGTTTAATCAAGTGGGGGGAAATTGGAGCGCCCGGATAAAACCCACGTGCGCGCGGGGGCAACACTCCATACCGATGGAAACAAATTCCGATGAGTCCACTCGGTGTACTGCCTTCTCCTGACGAGCCAGGGTATGTCACCTTGATTCCATGGGAAGGGAGTTCACAACATTTGTGCAATCCACCAACCCTCGACTCCACAGTGTTGGATTACAGACCACTTTGATAGCCACAACCGCCTGGCTCATGGTGTAAAGTTCGAGGTGTGAAATTACTCAGCTGATATTATTAGTGCCGAGTGTACTTCCTAATGCATGAACCCGGGCTATAGAGTTACATGAGTCGTGTTTCCAGTCCTAGGGTGAAACGTGGTATTTACTTGAGTAATATGCTGCCGAAGGTAACACGACTGGGCAAATGCGTCAGGTGACGGGTTTTGATATATACTGTCAAATGACATGTACAGTGAATTATCGGAAGTGAATGTGGTTAGGAAAACAGTCTTCAAGACCATGAAACCTCAAGGCCAAGATATATTGAATTACAGAATAAGTATGATTATGTATTCTTCATCAGTATTCTCTTGACTTCCCATTATTCTTATCTCAACATCAAACCTGTTTCGATCATACCTAACCTAAGTTGAACCTAAACCTCAGCTTAAAACCAAAATCTTCTCCAGACCGAATTGGTCCAGAATTATTCCGATCTAGAGCAGCCAACATTGTATGGATGTATGTTGAACTTCTTGCGCACCATACGTAGCCAACCGTGCTAATCGAAGGTGCTAATATTAAAAGTTTGTACCGTCTGAGTGTTGTTCATCCCGAGTTGTTCATGACTATAATTGAACGCAATAATTTATAAAAAACAACTCATTAAAAGGCACAATGTATCTGACATTTGTGATTTACACTCACAACAGCCCCACGCATTCCCTATAATACCTCCAGCGTCTAGAGATGAATTACAGTTTTGCCTCTCCCGTATAAAACCAATGTATCATTGCGTTATAGTTTCATATCGTGTGTCTGTGTGTGGGCTACAGTTATCTTGCTATTTGAATCGGGGTGGTGATGAATCGTCTCAGCTCTTCACTGGCATGGCTACTGGTGAAGCCGAGGTTTTGCAAGTCGTGCCGTGTTGCGCCATGTCGTGCACATGTCGTGCAGTGTCGCGCCGTGTTGCGCCGTGTTGCGCCGTGTCGTGCAGTGTAGCACACGTCATGCAGTGTCGCCCCGTGTCGCGCACGTTGCGCAGTGTCTCACAGATGCAGTGGTAATGAGTGGATCGTGTCGAGGGAGGACGGGTGACGGATCTGCATTTGTTATTTTACAGTCATCACATCGCGCTTTTGCTGCGTGTGTCTCCCTGCGTCCACAGCGACTACAAGAGTCTGCTGCTGAACCCCAACTTCTCCCTCCTGCAGAGGTGTCTCCTGACGGCCCGGTGAGTGGGCGTGCGACTGTATAGACACTGACACAAAGGGCAGTGTCTCGAGATGTGAATTTGGCCGTTGTCTGTTTGCGACATATTTTTGGTGCAGCTGCGCAGAGCGTCCCATGGCAGGCATATTAATTGTGTGTCTACACAACGGGAATTAGGACACAAACGATTGAGTGATTACATCTAGCCCCACACTGCTGGGGCAAGTGCTGTTGGTGAGCACCTAATCAGGGTGGGATGGCATACGAGGAGGTGATGTGGTCAGCAACAGGCTTTCCCTGACCACTTTGACTGCTTTTCTTATGCTCATATACCACACCTGGTACTCATTTTAGGCAGATTCAACCTCGGGGAGGCCCACATGTGGTTCGCTGTTGTCCTTCCCCCGCAACTCCTATTAGCGCGGTTGGCTGTGTACAGTGCGAAAGAAGTTCAACATACATACATATAAAACGCACGTGATCGGTGGCACTCGTGCATATGTGCCACTCGCAATAAGTGCCTATCCATCCGTGTTTATGCTCTATGGCGGGGGGGATCTGTGTGTCTGCCGCCAGTCTCTTTGGGGACGAGTCAGAGCTGCACTTCTGGACGGTGGCCGGGTTCTACCTGCAGCACCACAAGCGCACGGCGGGGCTGGCGGGGCCCAGCGGCGACGGCCTCGACGTCTGCTACGATCTGCTCTGCGACAACGCCTACTTCCAGGTGCCCGCAGAGGAGGCCGCATGGCGCCGCGCATCTCTCCGCCCCGATGCGTGCCCATGCATGGTGACCGCCTGATTCCTGCCGTGAGTTACGGTTACGGCAAGTCCGCGTGTGTGCGTGCGTGTGTGTGTGCGCACGGTTTAGAGGTGGCAGCTGGAGAGGGTCGGCTTGCAGGAAGCCAAGCGCGCGACGTACGCGCACACTAACAAGTGCGCCGACAAACTGCTGCTGCTGGGACAGGTGCGCCGCACGCCCGCGCCCACCACGTTACGATGCGCGTTGCCATCCGTCGCGCTCGATCGCATCGACAACCCTCTGTGCATCTTCCCTCACCTTGAGTCCTGGTAACCCACCACGGAACAACTCTGCGTGATTACCAACCGTCGGGTGCGTGCGGTGTGGCCAAATTTGCATATCCATAGAGAGCAAGGACTGGATTTGAGAACCACTCCTCTCAAGCGCAACTCTCTACCGGCTGTTCCCTCTCTTTGCTACGTGATGCAACTGCACATGGGGATGTGCAGGTGCGTACGAGCACGCGTGTGCGTGTACGTGAGAGTGCGTGTGTGTCCGTGCACGCGTCAGACGGAGCGCGCGGTGCAGCTGCTGCTGGAGACGAGTGCGGAGAACGCGGCCTACCACAGCGACTCGCTCAAGGCCTGCCTCGTGAGCACGCTGCCCGCCTGCGGAGCTGCGCAGAGCACCATCAAGCTCGTCGCCACCAACATGATCGCTAGTGGCAAGCTTTCGGGTACCGCACGTACTGCGCACGCTCGCACGACTAAGAGCGTCTTCTTGGGACCGGTGGTGTCTCTTGCAGCTGGTGGTATCACGGCCTGTTGCCGCTGTGCGTACGTGTACGTGCAGAAGGTGTGCAGCTGCTGTGTCTCATTGACAAGGCGGCCGACGCGTGCCGATACCTGCAGACGTACGGCCAGTGGAACCAAGCGGCCTGGCTCGCAAAGGTGCCCGCCATGTTCCACCCACCACACTCCACCCGCCACGTGCCACCTGCCACGTGCCATCCGCCACGCTCCACTAGTCCACCTCACTTGCTGCACTTGTGCATACTCACTCACACGAGTGTTTCTGGGCTCACGTGGACAAAACAAGCATGCATCTACAAAATACATTACATGTGTGCGCGTGCGTGAAGATGATTGTGTACATGTGAAGCTGTGCGCGCGCGCGTAGATGCTCGCGAACGCGTGTGTATACCCATTTCCTTGTGTGCTTGTGAACGTTTGCACGCGTACGTGTTATAGAATGTGTGCATGTGCGTGGGTCAGTGAGTGCCCATACGCTGTTGAATGCGTGGGTGCGGGTATGTTTGTGTGCTCATGAATGCATGCATGTGCGTGCATGTGCATTTATGCATTACTGTGTGTGTACCAATGTTTTTACTGAACACTTGCGTGTGTGCGTGAGTGCAGGTGGGGAGCGCTAGTGTAGAGGTTAATGCACTGCGCTCATGGTCTTAGGCCTCCCCTAGGTCGACTCAGCCTCATATTAGTACCTTGTGCGGTGTCTAAAAATCGGCACTCGGGAGACAAAGGTGTGGTGCTGGCCACCCACCCCTTGTGTGCCGTGCCGGCCTTCATAGGTGCTCGCTAACAACACTTGTCCAAACAGTTAAGGCTATAATACGGGGGATTTTTACCTTTGTGGGTGCAGGTGCGGCTGGGCCAGGAGGAGTGTGGGGAGGTGCTGAAGCGCTGGGCCGATCACCTCTGCTCTCCGCACGTCAACCAGAAGTCACGCGCGATCCTTGTGCTGCTGTCGCTTGGCTGCTTCCAGCGCGTGCTCGACATGCTGCACAGGTGCGAGCACCAGGTACAGGTAGTCCCCGACTTACGATGGAGATGCGTTACGACGACCCCATCGTAAGTCGAAAATATCGTAAGTCGAAAATGGCCTCGCCTACCCAGGAGCCTTAAAGAATGGTGATAATTTAGCAAACCGGAGCAATTTACAGTACCGTACTGTATAAACTAAATACTGTATGTATTTATTAATTACAATACATGCTTTTTTCACTAAAATTGGGCTTTGAAACACAAAAAACACAGAAAAAAATACACGCGCTAACACCGTGACAACTTAACTCCGTCGACCGCTGGTGAGAGTGAGGCATCACCACACAAGGCGGGAGATGCGTACATCCCGGCACATCACTCCATCTCCTCTAGCCTGTGCCGTGCCCATTTAGCCCCCTCTATTTCGCCGAAGAAAAGCAGTTTCGGCATGGTGTGGCTGGGCATGCGGGCTACATGACCTAGCCAACGCAGTCTTGCCGGCCGGAGAAGCTCACCGATGGGACGTTATCTAGATGTTTCAAGGATTTGTGAGCTCCCCACACAATCCTACCTGGTTAAACCCTGGATGGATCGTAGGCAGGCCATGTTTTTAACCGGCGAAGATGTCCCATTAGAGGGGTCCACGTTTTGCAAGTATAGAGAAGGGAGGGCATGACCATGACCGAGAAGACCCGAAGCTTCGTGTGGAGCGACAGACCAGGCAGCTTCCACACAGCATTATGCAGGCGATAAAAAGATAATGCCACTCAACTGATTTGGAGTGAGACCTCTACTGTCAAACTGGAGCTGGTCATAAGCACACTACCCAGGTATGTAAAGCTCTCCCACTTTCTCCACAACTACCCCATCACAAATGGGGAGTTGAGGGGGTAGAGTGTTGTGATGGCACATAATACCCAGCCAGGTGCTTAGTTTTGATAGGGCTGATGGTAAGGCCCCACCTCTTAGAGGCATGCTCCACGTCTTGCAGCAGCGCCTTCAACTCCTCCTCTGAGTGAGCAGCAATCTCCAGATCATCAGCATAAATAACATGGTTGACCAATAGGGATCTATCCCTCGACCACACCCAGGCATCGATCAGCCTCCCATTGTATCTGTACCAGATGGAGACTCCTTCGGTACAGCCATGGAAGGCTTCACGAACTACGTGGTCAAAAAAGATGTTAAATAATGTGGGAGCCAGCGGACATCCCTGTTGTACCCCAAGGTGAACAGGGAATGGCTTTGACTCTTGGCCACGTAGCTTTATCTGGGCCTGCCCACCATCATGAACGTCATTAATGATTGTGAGCAGAGAGGCCTATTCATGGTATCATGGTCCTTGACCAGGTCGATAAATCAGAGATGTAGGTCCTGTTGGAATTCTCTTCACCTCTGCTGCAGCAAACAGACTGAAAATATGGCATCTTTGCAGGACGCCCTGGCCTGAAACCACATTGGGGCTCTGCAAGCCTCTCCTCAGCGTGCCTGGCAAGTCGATGTTGACTAATCCTTACCAGGACCTTTCTCGGCACACTGAGTAAGGAGCTGCTCCTGTAGTTGTTACAGGGCATCCTTTCAATCCTGCGGAAACCCATCCAGTGGTCCAGACTGTTATTATAATGTCATTTAGGGTAGTCTGCACACAAAAATGGAACCCTCCTTCAGCAGTTCGCTTGAGTTCGCTTGGGAAATAATGTCTACCCGCCTCTCTTCCTGGTCATAACATACCAACACACACATATACACGCACGCACACAGGCATGCATACCAACATATCTCATGCGTGTGCCCCCCACCATGCCTCTGTCCTCGCTCGCCCCGTCGCAGCATGCGCTACTTCGACCGGGCGGCGCTCTTCCTGGAGGCGTGCGTGCAGGCCGGGGTGCTCGCGGACCCAACCGACGCCACTCATATCCTTCTCCAGCTGAGCCGGCGCCGGGCGCTGAGGGAATGGAAGCTGTTGCTCAGTGGCTGTGGACTGGGGTCAGTCAGGACTGATGGATATCAGCTATTAAACTATATACAATTTTTACTTGGCCAGGTCAGGCCCACTGAGCTATTTAGCTCTTTTTCAGAAGCGATCTGGCCACAAATTAGAGCTCAACGGAAGTGGCTTATCATGTGGAAATCTATGGGAGACAAATATTCTAAACACATGGTTCTCAATGTGGAGGGAAAACCGGAGGACCCGGAGAGACACTCGCAAACTCCAAATATGCAGCATTTGTCAGGGTTGGGATCAACCCCACGGTAGTTAACATCTCGTTACCCCAGATGGTGCATGTGGTTGATTGTGAGGTTTCACTCAAAAGAAACATTCACCGAGTGTGATGCACTCCAATACCAAACAGCATCTGTACATGAACAGTTATGCAGTGCTAGAACAGAATCGGTGACGTTCCAGTGCCCTCATGACCCATGGGCTGATGTATTAAAATATTACAATTTTGAGGAACAAAATGGAAATTAATATAAAAGTGAGAGAAACACAGACGCAGCTCATGGTGGGTGGCAGCAGCAGCACATCTGATGATTAATTGTGGCCTCATCACATCCACACCATTCTCCACAACTTCATGACAGTTGCGTTTGATGAAGAAGACTTCCATTTTGAAGCTATATTGAACCTGTGAGATGCTTGTGATTGACGTATCCCACTTTGAATCACCCATCACATTCGATGAGCGTCACACCCAGCACCTGATTAGTGCGGTTGGCTATATACGGTGTGAAAGAAGAACATACATCCTATACAATTATTGAGCCTAGGAGGAGCAGAAACTTGCTTGTGTGTGATGGACCAGAGTTTCAAGATATTATCCCCCGTTGGAAGAGATTGACATCCAGATGATCCAAAATAACACGATCTGATACTTTCCGGACAATTTTTTTTCCTCGTGCGGAAGAGGTAACCATCCAATGGCTGGACTTCAGCCTCTAATGGCGCTGATGTGGTCATCCAATAGGGAAATGTGGCCGCTGGAAGCTTAATCGCGTTGAGAGAGGATTGTTGATCCATATGGTAAATTTAGGAAACAGCACCGCCTAAACAGCATGTGGCATATGAAAGGTTGAGGGGTAATTCCTCCCTTGCACCTGAGAGTGGTGACGAGGGCCACGTGCATTTACGCCACTCCTGCTCTGCCACAGCGCCCTGTTATCGTACACATCTCGGTAGAAATTGGCGCGTCCTGGCAAGAGCTGGGGTCACGGCTGTGGTTGTGGTCGCAGTCGTGGTTGAGGACGGGCTGCACGGTGCATGGCGGCGTGACTGCACAAAGAGCCAAACGAAACGAGGGGTCGGTGGGACGGGCGTATAGCAGTTTTATAGGGGCAAATACAAAAATCTCCCCCGTATTGCCTGAACAGACTGTTGGGGCAAGTGCTTTTAGAGAGCACCTATACAAGCTAGCAGTGGACACGAGGTGGTGGGTGACCAGCACCACGCCCAGCTGCCTCTGTCTCCCTAATGGTGATGTTTTCCCACCGTACCAGGTACTTATTTTGAGTCTGAGTTGACCTAAGGGGAAGCCCAGGACAGGTTCAAATAATTGTCGCTGGTGTTGGCTGTGAGGGGGAATCAAACTCGGGTTGCCGGGTTTGTAGTGCTGTGCGCTAACTGCTACGCCACCGCTCTCCACAGAGGCAGTCCTCTTTTGGGATCTAAAACATTTGCATGTGGAGCGTTTACATCTGTTAGTGTAGAATGATAGGACGATGAAATGGAGAGAATGAACCTGTCAACGTGCCAGGCCCTCTGGGGCAGCATTTCAGATCAGCACTGTGCCACACGCTGGACTCACCCTAGCACGCGTTCAAGTAGCCTGCACTGCCTCTTGCATTGTTTTACAGACGCACGCTTTCTCTTTGGCTCGAGATTGTGCTACTTTGTCTTAAGGGTTCCCGCTTGCTAGGGTGTGCCATTGCCTGTTGTTTGAGAGATGTTGTGTTGCGTAAGGAAGACTTTTATGTTAAAAACACAAAGGGACACAAATGTGACACTCGGTGAGCAGAAACTCCATATTGATTATCCACAAGAATGGTTCAGCTATTTGCTCGGCGTTTTGCTGCTGACAATTGTGAAATGGGAAAATTTAAGCTTTGAAGGTGAACGGCTATTTCGTCATTAGGTCAGCTGCTGGTTCTGCTGCTTCTCCTGCTGCTCCGTGTGGGTCTGTGTTTGTGCTTCCCTTGGCCTGCAAGGCACTACGTGTTTCGCTGTGATGCCACAAGGTCTAATTGAGTCCCCGTCACTCTGCTGGTTTACTTGATTGACAAATCCATTGTAATTTGTATTTACTTGCTCAAAAGGTAGTCCTACTCCCCCTGGGCACTGAATACACACACCCTGTAAGTACACACACATCCACAAGCATATGCACGCACGGTATGCACACCAGCGCATGGCCGTGGACGCGCAGGCACAGACGCATGCACACTCACGCTCGTGAGTAAAGCCGAAACGTGCTGGCACGTCCGACACTGTTGGTCGATCCGAACGTCGCTCATCCGCTGTCATCATCCGCACAGTGGTCCGGTCTCGACACGTCTTCTTGCATGTGGCATAGTGCAGTTCTCAACCTGTGGGCCGTGGGCTGCTGGTGGCTCCACAATGCTGTGGGAAGTGGTCCATGGAACTGGTTCAGATCTTTTCACAAAGTACAATAATTTGTGCTGCATGGTGGTCCACATCTGTTGGGAATCGCTGGCATAGTGAATGGCATCTTAAGGATCTCTATTTGTATTTCAGAGCCATGCGACGGCTTCAGCTGAGGCTGAATGAATCGCTGTTGTTGCCTCCATTGAACTCACGTAACACGGTCTCGCTCACAGCAGACAGCAGCAAGGCTGCGTACAGCCACAGGGTGTGTGGTGTTCTCACCGCAAGTACCACACGCTCTCCACTGGCTGAGGAGATGTAACAACATTTCTGGGCTTGCTCGCGTGAGCAGCCCACGGATATAGCAAAATACCTGTGAGCTCATCACGCGGGCAAGCCCAGACAAAGTGATAACGAGCGTAGTAGAGAAGTCAACACGAGAGTTCAAAGCCAGCGTAGGCGAACTTGCAAGGGGGTCCCATGTTTAGCCTTCTTGGCATTATTGTCACTGAACGGACCCAATGCTTTGAAGTGACAGCTTCCACCGCACAGTGTTTCACAGGTGGCTAATTCAACTTCCAGACCCGTTCAAAGAGAACAGAGATTTGTGCGGCCAGAGGCCTGAGCTAGGAGCAGTCGACTCAGCATCACTCGAGGAGAAGGGACTCAGCGGAGGATGCCATGGTGCTGCATGCGGATGCAGGAATGGGGGTTTTCTCGTCATAAAAATGCAAAAGCACGATTTCCTGGACAGAACAAATTCGGAAACCTCACCTCGGAATGGACCACATTCACCGGGTCATTGCTAAATGTGTGGTTAAAAAATAGCAAGATTAAATAGGAATAATAATGGGGTGTTTCATTTCACTGAGAAGAAAGGAAGATCTTGATGTTTTAACCAACTGGCCCCTAGGGAGGTTTAGATAGTCTTAAACGTGCTAGAGAGGACAGGTGGAGTTGATTGAATACTATGGATATGGTCCTATGTTAATGCGTGATGTGGTTCAATGAACTAAGTCTGCAGGCAAATGTTTACATTTACAGGCTTTCCTGTGAACAGAGAGCAGATGGAGATTCCTACGGAATGGCCCTGTAGACGATCAAAACATGTCGAATAGCCGGCTTTGACTCTGGTTTGCTTCCATGGTCGGGGGTCTTGAAGGTCCGTATTAGAAGTGGGCATTCACAAGCACAGAAGACTGAAAGCCTGGATTATTGATGTCGTAGGATGATCTGTGATCTCTCTCGCCTTGTATACAGCAGGTCGTGGGTTCGATCCCAACCCTGATGCCTGTATATTTGGAGTTTGCATGTTCTCCCTGTGGTAGCGTGGATTTTTCTCCAGGTCCTCCGTTTTTTTCTCCACATTTAAAAAACATGCGTTTAGAGTATTTGGCTGGTATAAGTTTCCACATGATAAACCGCTTCGTTGAGCTATCATTCATGGCCAGGTCGCATCTGAAAAAGAGAGATTTAGCTCAGTGGGCCTTACCTGGTAAAAAATAAAAAAAGTTTTAGTTTTTTTAAGTTTCGGACTTCCCTTTGGAATTCCTTTCAGCTGTAGCGGCTGCCCACTTTGCTGCCCTAGGTTGCCCACGTAGCAGTATTTACAAATTATTTCCACAACCTTTCCTCGCACGTAGAGGTGACACCCTTTTAGTTGCTGCAATCTGCACCGTCCCCTCTCAGTGGAACCTCTTGTAAAGCCTTTCCCATGGACATGTGGGTTGGGCAGTTGCCTCTGCAAGGAATTTGAATGGGTCTCGTATTTAATTAATTACCCGATGAGTTTCCTGTGAGCAGCTCCACCTTAGGGTTTCTATAAATTAGAGTTTGGCTACAAGATGGAGTAGTTGGTACTGTTATTTCATGGTTGACTTTTAGGCATTGTCGTTAAAAGCATTTTTACGTGCAAAGGTCACGTCCCCTGCCATTATTCCTGCGCGAGAGAACCAGGAGGCCAGAGCCACCTCCATTATCCATCATGATTTTACTGCGTTGGTCGGACCTTTCAGGCCAACTGGCTAAAAACAACCTCTCCCTCTATGGCATTGCGCGACACAAACAGCACATACTTGCCTAACAGGGGGCTAAACTGAGGTGAAGGATGAATTGCCAACACGACATACGCACACACACATGCACTTACATGAGCGTGTAATTGTACAAACCCACACACAGCGGAGCACAAACACGCAGTGTGTACTTGCACTTTGCTGTCACCAAGGTTCTTCTGCTCGAGGCAGGAGTGTAACAGCATTTGCCCTGTACCTCCTGCAGAGTCTATGGCCATGGTGTTTTTATGCCGGCTGTGTCAGGAGCGGTAGGTTCGGCCGCGGCTGAGCTGATGGCTGTGAGGTTATGTCTCGGTAGCAGTGGGCATTTATGATACATAGATACACGTGTTTATAGCACTCTGCACAGTTTTCTAAGATTCCGAGGCGTGGGAAAGTGGTCTGAAACAGCGCCAACAATTACCAAAGCTGTAGCATTATATTGGGATGTTTGGCCAAGTCCATGAATGAGCATTTATTAACACGATGGTTATGGCTCAGGAGGGTGTCTGTGAGTTGCCTCTTGCCAGCCCGTGGTGTTTTTCCTGACCCGCGTGTGTGCGCGCGCCTCGCTGCACGGCCCCTGACGGAGTCGGTGTGCGCGGAGTACGGCCGCTACCTGCGCTCGCTGGGCCTGGGCAGCGCGGCCGCCGAGTACGCGGCACGTGGCGGCCCCGCCGGCGTCGAGATCCTGGCCCAGCTCGCGCCGTCTCGGGAGGCGGAGACACCGGACTCCAACAAGACGAGCGACCTCGAGCCCGACAAAGCGGCGCCGCATGTGCCGGGGACGCTGGGCTCGTCGTGCATGGTAGAAGCGTAGGGCTTGCAGACTCCGGGGGCCCTCCGGGGTGCCGACCGCAGGTGGGGGGGGGGGGGGCGCGCTTGGGAAGGATAGAGAGCGCGCGCGCGGGGCCCAACGCAGCAAGCGTAGGACTCTTCGATAAGACGGCGTGCGGGGGACCCCATGGCGCCAGCGTGCGGCACGCAACACTGCACCAGAGGCGCAGCGTCAGAGCGCCTTACACAAATCCATTCCGTGGGGCTTGCGGCATGAAGAGTTGCAAAGGAACAACGGACTGTAACGAGTGGACCGTTAGCAGACACTTTCTTGAGAGTGCTCTTTATTAAAAACCATGTGAAACATTGAGGCTATAATTTGCAATGTAGATGTGGGGAAATGCAGATGCACGGATGAGGGTTGAAAAACCTTTAAATCTAACACACCGACACCCTAAAATGATTTGATGTGACGATGTATTTGATACAAACACAAGGTACAATATAATTGATGTACACATTGCTTTAGCCAAAGTGGCCCTGGAATGTGGCTGTGGAGAGGCCTATTGGAGAGGACTGATGGTAGCGTTTAGGTGCGCAATGCAGAAATCACATTTTTGGATTAAGCCTGAAACATGAGCAGTTATCACCGATTGCATCGAGTCCATTCTGTTTTGAGTCATGTTTGGCCCCACTATGAATGGGAACACAGCCGACACGTGTTGAAAGGTTCCATCGGCAGGCAGTAAAACCCCAGCTGAGGGGCAGCGCACACCAAGGCGTGTCGCTCGCTCCCTGCCCTCCAGCTGATACCACTAAAAGGAGTGGGGGACCCCTTGAGCTGTTCGTGGGTCTGAGGGCCACGCTGCCCTGGGCGCGGGGTGACATCGCGAGGCGCCGACACGAGGATGATGTGCGAGAGGAGCTCTGCTGTACTGGGATACGTGTCGGATCGTCCGGTGCAAGCACGTGACTCCACAGCATGGGATTTATGTACCGATGTTATCATTATCTTCAGAAAAGGAGACACAAAAGCATTCCTTTTTAAAATTCCGAATGCACACATTCATTTGCGCAAAGCTTGGCTTGCATTGACATGAGCACGCTCTGAACAGATCTGTTCTATAGCGGTAAGCTGTGTGGACCGTGTAATCCAGCCCCAAGACACAGGTGATGGCACCAGCCAACCTCTTGATGATCAGACCTCTCATGCCTGTGTCGTCCAGGTTCAGAGCGGACATTGGTAGTATTTCAGGTGGCAACGTTCAATTCGTACACATTATGTAACAATGCAAATAAAGTTAACTATATGATCACTTTTCAAATCGGTTTAACGGTGGTTTCTTTGTGGTTAAAATGTTTTTCCATTTCACGTGATGCGGAACGTTAAATATGTGGACTACTACCAAATTCTTATCGGACTTCATGTAGCGGCCTCTTGCCAACAGTAGCTGTCTCGGCGGGAGCAGCCGCTGTGTTATTTGCTGCCACTACGTGTGCACCTGCAGGTACGCGATGCAGACCACCGATGTGCACGCACAGGTGAACGACTGGCAGCAGCCGACCTAGAAGGTGGATCAGCTGTTCCTCCTGGATGAGAGTACAATACTGTATGGACACGCTGAACACTTTCTAAAGCAATGTTTAAGTGTTCCTGCCGAACGTAACTATACTCAAAGCTGTTGTTGCTGTGATGATGTGATGATGTGCTATTCTAAATAAACTCGACGTGACTTGCATTGTTGGCCAAGGCGTTTTCAGCTGCACGTTTGACACCGATTTCTTTTGTAAATGCGATTTGGGATGAAATGTTCTCATTTAGGGATTTTTTTGTTACACTCAAGAATAGAACAATGTTTTAAGAACACAACGTTTAAATAGTTTCTGGATAATTATTCCTTTTGGCTGTAAAATACAAAAACAAGAGCATCTCATTGAAAATTGTGAACTTACATTTTAAAGCTGTAAAAAGTATGTTTTGCTTTATTCAGCCTCGGCCAACATAATTCCTGCACATTGTTAAATACAGAGGCAAAAAAAGATTGTACATTTAAAATTCCAAAGCAATTACATCCAGACAAGTTACATCCAACAAGTGAGAAATAATACTGACTTACCAAAAACGTAGTAATGTTAAATGTGGTGGTCATATTTTAATTAATACCTTGACCATAGACAATTCAAGTTTCGTGTCAACAGTGGAGACACTTAGGCTATAGGGCCAAGGACAGAATAGTTCTCATCAATAATCCATAAAAATTCGGACCCTCGGTGGTCTGATAATGAAACCTGTCAGTTAAACTTGTCTTCTCTTCCAACACACTTTCTGCCTGCCCATCCTAGTCGGCAAAGCTCTTCTAAAAATAATCCAAACAAACCTGGAATGTCTTTTATCTACTCCACCACGCCTTCCGACCGCGCGCGCGCGCGTGTTTTAGTCTCTCACTGCAATGATCTGATAATTATAAACATCATGTAAAGTGGGGCTGGATTCATGTCATGTGCAATAAATGGACCAATAAATTAAGATATCTGTCAGGGAGAGTAACCAATATACGTCGGAGTACGTGTACATAGGGCAGCCAATGAAAACAGTGACAGACCAGAGCAGGTTGGGGTGCTTTGAACCGTTGGACTTGATAAAAGCAACATACCAATGTCTCTAAGAAGTTGCTTAATCAGTGGACATTGGAGCCATTAAATCGGCGTGTGTTGTGCAGGAGATAAATGAGACCGTGAGATATGACAATGACTTGAGGCATTCATCCAGCAGTGGATAACGCATGGCTGATAACCATGATGACTCCACCATCAACGACGTCTTGTTTGGCATACTCGTTTATGGTCAAACTAATTGGTGGCCAAACTTGATTTGATTAATTGGTGGCCGTATATTTTCAAGTTTAAACATATTCCCTTTGTAATGGTCTTTTCGAGGTTTGTATAATTGACATGTGCAGACATATATCCTGCATGTACATATGGATGTGTAATATTTATCCCGTAAATTTCATACCATCTTCCCATTGTGGAAATATCAATAAATTTGCTTTAAATTTTCTTTCGTTGCCCATGACATGGGATGGGATGGTGTGGGGCGGTGCAGTGACCAGCAGCAGGCAAAGGGGCCAATAGGATGGAAGTGGAGGGAAGGTAACCTGGGGTTACCTAAATAAAAATTAGGGAAGCTGGCTTCAATGCACAGTGCCTATGATATATCAATTCGTGTGAGTTGTCACTTTGCTTTTATGCATTCTTTAAGCCGTGTATCCACAATGTATCGCGTATATACAAAAGCGTGACTGAAGTTCCATGGATGTGTTGACAGACAAGTATGTCTAATGGGTTGTGAACTCAATACCATTGAAAATAGGTAAATGCAGGGCACGACTTTATCCGGAGCTCTGGGGCTGAGCCTTGGAACATTATTTCCGTGCAACCTGACAGTGCAATTGTCTGACAATGAAAGGAAATATTGATCAAAGTTATTCTGCACTGCTCAGCATCGTTATTGCAATAAGATATTGGACTTTTATCACAAGATGCATAAGGAGACATTTTAAACAATAAAAATGTCATTTTAGCACGTTAATATCCCAATAAGCTACATCATGCGTTGATGGCGTGGGCAAACTGGAATACAGCGTCAAGGTTATTTTTACTTGAAAGCATTTAGCAATTAGTCTTCAACGCATCTCTGAAAATATTCAGATGGAAGGGGGTAGTCGGGCAATAACCACCACACGTACGAAGCCGAGGTGGCAGTGAGGGTGCTAGGAAGTAGAGGGTCTTGTGGAAGGTGATGTGTGTGTGAGTAAAGGCTCGGCGAGGCAGGCTGTGTCAGACAAGGAGGAAAAGGGGAGACAGCTGCATCCCTTCAAAAAGGCCTGGTCGCAGTGGACTACTAACACCATGCTGGTTTTATGGGCAGTGCGTTCCACCACACAGCCGACTGCAGAATCACATTCGTGCCGCCTGCTTAAAATTAGACCTGCCTCGACAGTCGTAGCAGCCCTTGAAATGAAAATCTCTACGTACATGCCAATGGAAAGGAGTGGCCACAACATGCGTGGCACGCAGTTGTAAGTGCCATCCAAACGTGGCCCTCTGTGACTGATGGCCCTTGCGCGCACCAGAGTGTGTGCTGTGCAAACACTACCGTTTAGTTCAGTAGTGCTGGGCGGTGAAACGCGCACGGCTACGAGACATGCGCCGCATTCCACTTTGCTTACAGCCGCGGCCCATGCGGAGACGGAGACCTTTCAAAACAAAGCGCTCCCACCTCCCGTCACGTTGACTTGAGAAATACGGTGGCGATGTGCGCGCGAGTTGGCACGCGAGTTTTTCAAACTGCGGTGAATGCGCTCGCTGCTGAAGCAGCAGAGATTCTTCTCTCGGCTTTGTTGGATACAAACTCCGTTCGTAGCCGCGGACAGGTGTCCGCCTGCCGCAGCAAAGGCTCCTTCACCGCCACTTCAGACACCAGCTCCCAAAGCACACACCGCTGCTGCGACTCGTCCCACGTGCACCGAATACAATAGAATGTGGTTATTACGGTTTAAAAGTACGGCACTGTATTTTGTATTTGGACTTTACTCAAAAGGCACATTAAGGTGATGATTAGCTTTAGGACACCTGTCTTTTTAAGACACCATAAATATTGACCCGTTCAACTTCTCCAGGGCCGTTCATGATGGGGGGTGCGGGGCCCGGGGCAAACTACACACCCTGGTGGGCCCCTCCCTCGGCGCCTTCAAACTCAACCAGAAGTGTTCCATCTGGCACCGTGACGTTGAATCGCGGGGACCCCCCCAAAAGCGCGGGGCCTGGGGTGGTCGCCCCTCGGGACGGCTCTGAACTTTTTTCTCTAAGAAGCAACACAATCTATACATTAAATATACATTCTAAATGCATTGCTAAATATATATTTCCAAAAACAGATACATGTTTGTGTTCTAAACTAATATTTTTTTACCGAACAATGTGGGAACTGCATCACTCTTCTTACCAGCAATTGAATAGATTTTACATTGCAGGTGTTTGATTTTTTTATATAGAATACTATCATCCTCACTTAACGCTTGGTGTTCACACGCGTTTTCGCTATAACGCGATTCTTCCATTCGTCACATTATCTACGGGGCCGTCCATAAATGACGTCACGCGATTTTGGACGATTTTTCATGCTGAAATCGCTTTAAACTATTGTCATTGTAGTGCGTATTTAATGTGGCGCTGTACTCTGATGTTGTAGGAGAAAACAGTTATTAAAAAGTGTTGTCTATATTTATTTAAAGTTGCGCATTTTGATGTGACGTCACATTTCTCGGGGGGGGGGGGGGGGGGGGGGGGGGGGGGCCCCCCCCTAGGTGCGTGACGTCATTTATGGACGGCCCCTCTACGAGGAAATTATTTTCGCTTATCGCGGCACTTTTCAGGAACGAACCTACCGGGCTAAACGAGGACTCGCTGTATAAATCAACGCCAATGCTAAAGATGAGTTACCACTTCATGGCATGTCATGGTCGTGTATAAGATCCACACAATAATTCTTAGTTTTAATGCTTCATTATTTTCTTGGATATTTGTGAATTCCTTTCCTAGCATTCTGAGAAAGCCCCAGAGGAATGTATGCCAGGTGGATCGTAGTATTATTATTATTGATCGATAAGTCGTAACAACGTGTCCAGAATGGCTTCTGCTGCATTCTTCCATGTGTTTGAGAGGCTAAATGATGACGTGTGGCCGTCGGGTCTCAGGTGACCATGTGATGGCGATGCTGCTGCTGCTGCTGCTCCAGCACTGAGTGGAGTAGGATGGGCACAGCAGTCGAATATCCTCCTGCGTGATGAGTCGAGGTGCTGGAGTTGTGTGGGGAAGCTTTGATGACGGCGGAGTGGCAACTGGAGACGGGGCATGTGGAGCGTCGATATGCGGAGCGAATGGGGCTGATGGGCTCAGGAAAACTATGGGGATGAGGGGTGATGTTGGGGAAGTGAGTGCAGCAGGGTAATAAGTAAGGAGGGTGTGAGGGAGGAAGTGATTGACTAATCCAGTGGGGTCGGATAGGAGCCCTTTCTCCCCTTCCAACCCAGCTTAAATATACGCTCCAAGCGTGGTGGTGTTTCATTCAGACGCTGTCTCCCCGACAGACCTGGTCTTCACCTGAGGACGGCTGCTTGCGTTGTGGCCGAAACGTCGTGAGAATTATTTTATTATGTTTTATTTTTATGATTTTATTATTTCCCTTCTACGTGACTTTACCGAAAGAACCAAGAAGATGAATCCCTGCAGTCACGAAAGCTTTAAATCGAAATAGGAGCTGAGTGTTGGGGTTGGGTGAGTTGTGGAAAGGATGGGGAGAGCGGTGGGACCATTGATGTGCAAGGCGGGAACGGAGGATCGAGGCAGGAGTGGAGCAGGGACGTGCGGTCAGGGGAGGCAGGGGAGGCAGAGCCTCACCTGTCATACTCCAATGAAAACA
>CM025659.2:914233-998431 GCA_014621495.2 Entosphenus tridentatus
GGTGAGTGTGTGTATAATGGGAGTGGTGTGTGACTGTGTGATGAATGTGTGATGTAAGTTGAGTGTGTATGAATGGAAGTGGTGTGTGGGGGTGTGTGAGGTTGTAGATGTGTGGCGAGTGTGAGGGGTGTTAAGTATGGTGAGTGTGTGGTGTGATTTACGGTGAGGATGGCTGGTGTTCATGATGTATGGTAGTGTGTGGTGTGATTTACGGTGAGGATGAGTGGTGTTCATGGTGTATGGTGAGTGTGTGGTGTGATTTACGGTGAGGATGAGTAGTGTTCATGGTGTATGGTGAGTGTGTGGTGTGATTTACGGTGAGGATGAGTGGTGTTAATGATGCGTTCGTTGTTTATGTATGGTTGTGGTGTGGTGTGTAGTTTCGATTTGGTATGTGTGGTGTGTAGTTTCGATATGGTATGTGTGGTGTGAGTTTGTATGAATAGTGAGGGTGCATGCATATTGGTATGTGTGTGATCTGTGTTTGTATCCTATAAATAGGTGCTCGCAAACAGTACTTGCCTCAGGGTTATATTAAGGCTATACGGGGGATCTTTGTATTTTGTGTGGTGTGAGTACGTGGCGAGAGTGTGGGGTGAGTGTGGGGTGAGTGTGGGGTGAGTGTGGGGTGAGTGTGAGGGTGAGTACGTGGTGTGAGTACGTGGTGTGAGTACGTGGTGTGAGTACGTGGTGTGAGTACGTGGTGTGAGTACGTGGTGTGAGTACGTGGTGTGCATGCGGGTGTGAGTGCCTGCTGTGGTTAACGCCGTGACTGTTTGTGTCACACGGGCATTCACGCATCTGCACGGATTTCTAGCGGTGATGGTGGTGGTGCATTGGCGTCGTTGGCTTGGGGCCGCTTGTGAAGAGCAAGCCAACGTGGGTATAAGGTGCTCGAGATAAGCAGAGTCTTATATCCCCCAGAACGTCTCCCTCACCGGCCCCTTGTATGAGTCTGGATGTCAACGCTCCAGCGAATTCTCCACGCTGGCGAGAGGGCTCAGTGCCTGATGGAGCCGTGCCGCCGGATATCACCCAGCTCCCCTTGGGTGCCTGAGTCTTGGACTGCTCCCCTTAACGTGTTTTTGTCCAGTCTGCGACTGGGACAGGAAGCAGGGAAATCAGCACTGAGGTGAATGAAAAGAGACGTATTCAGAGCCAGGTTTGAGGCAGATTCCTCCGTAAAGCGGGAAAGAGCATCGGCACAGTAATGATATCATTATCAGATGGGTTCTAGCTCAGAATTTAGGTAAGGGAAGGTAACTCCTGCATATTTGGTGTTGTCTCGTGTCACATCTGTGGGTTGGGGCCTCAACCCTCAATCAGAATGCATTCAAATTCAGCTTGACTTAGCCCGTCACTCCTCGTGGGCCAATAAAGTGAGCCAATCGCATTGCGGGAAGTTTGCAGTGGTCATCCCGTGCAGGTACTGTCACGGTCTGTGCCATGGGAGGGTAGACTTTCCACCGCTGGCTCCAGACATCCAATAGAGTTGAATTAAACGACGCGTGGGTTCAAGAGGAAAGCTAAGGTCAGAAGCTAAAATTGTGCACATGATAGGGAAATGTAATTGATTAATTGAATCTATAACATTTCAATTGACATATAAACCATATGGAGGATAGTGGAGGAGTCCTCTACACGGACTAACGGCACAAGCCCCTGGAATCAGGAAACTGAAATATTTGCACTTGCGAGCACTCACAAGTGACCGTACAATGCTGTTATCAGTAGGCGTTTTAAAAATAGAATTTCACAATATTCAGCGCACCTGCTCTCACGCACGGCGTGGCTGTTGATTGGGCGTAGTCGACCCCTGGTGGGGAATTCCCACCTCGCATGATCGCAGGAGAGGGGGGCAGTGGGTCTCAAGATTGTTCCATGTGGGGAGGATCCCTGTGGAGCAGCTGGAAGAGCCTCGCGAGAAAGGAAACTTGGTGGTGGGAGAAACTAGGACCCTTAAGCCCTGCCGCATCTGGGGCTGTTACTCGTGCAACATTCCACTTGCACTTTGTACCAAGGACGATCTTAGAGGTTTTATGGCCTCATCCACCTTTGAGCCGATTGCACTACCACCATATATGGCATTTTAAGCAGTGACATTACTTCATCCCTTTTGCCATCTTCGCAAACACTTTGTTTGGTGTCAAGTTTTATGCATGGTGCAACACTTGATTTGATAAAAAAATCAAGACACATTTAACTTTCTCTTACATTTGAGTTAAGCCTGTAAAAAATATTAGTTGCTTCAACATCATCATCGGTCATCGTTTGTCCACTGCTGTCTGAACGCCTCCACGCGATTGGCGCCCCTCGCAGTCGAGATCCATCTCCCTTCTGCACATGAGCTGATCTCATCACTCCCCGTATCGCTCGTTCACTCCCTCCAGCGTTTTCTCTCCATTGGCTGCCATTCCATCACCAGTCCCATCCGTCGTTCATCCTACTTTCTGGCGGTGCATCTTGGTCATCGTGATGTTTTTTCTGTAACGGTTGAGAAGATATCCATCATGGGACCTCCTTTGCCAGTACCAAAATATGAGAATAGGTTTTCCCCTTTTTTCTGGCAACACACAGGTGTTAAGATATGATTCCTTGTAAAAGGTTTCAGTTTGGTGTTCTAATATCTTAACACCTGTTGCCAGTAAAAAGGGGAAAACCTATTCTCATCAGTTGAAAAGATGTCTCCGATTTACACTACTCTGGCAAGCAAGGCTGTGTTGGCTGGGTCATGTAGCCTGCATGGTCAGCCACCGCTTGCCCAAGCAGCTTCTGTTTTGTGGCTGAACGAGCGCGACACGGGCTCAAGAAAAGAGGGACTGATGCGATACAGAAGGATGTGGAGTTGATTGGACTTGCCGATGACTGGTGCCAGCAGTGTAATTTCGGCCTCTGTGGAGGAGGTTCGAGAAGGACACTGCTGGGGAATTGGAGGCAGTCGCCCTTCCAACAACGAACGGCAGAGGAGTGACGCTCACAACAGTGAGTGGAGTGCCGGGTGGCTAAAATACAGAGACTTAGCACAGTGGAGAGCACAGTTGGTGCACCTTCCAGTCATCTCAGTCAGTCAACCCATGGCAATTGGGTCTGTTCCGTGACCTCCTGCCAGTGGGTCTTCGGCACTTCACGTGGCCTCAAAGTTCACCTAGCATGGCCCAAGCGCCGTGGTAATGTCACTGCCACTTAGTGGTTAATGGCGGTTATTGTTTTTGAGCGTGCCAGACAGGGTGAGTGCCTCTTGGTGGGTGAGCGTGCCAGACAAGGTGAGTGTCTTTTAGTGGGTGAGCGTGCCAGGCAAGATGTTTGCCTCTTGGTGGGTGAGCAGTGTGGGAGCTCTGCTGGCAGGCAGCACAAGGCCGAATGGTCATGCTCGTGAACTCTGTGCCTGTCAATAAAGGCACGCAACTCAAAAGAAATGCAGTGTTATCAGTGGCCATTGATATGCGATGTTGTAATCTCACACAGGGGGTCCATGTATTTATTATTTCTCTCCGCTCTGGAGGAAGTCCACTACTGCAGTATGCCCATAAGTCGCAGATGTATGTACGTTGGTTATACAGTGCTTGAATTAATCTCTCTGTGTGTTTAAGATTGGGTGAGCACCCGGTAAGGGTGCTCTGCCGTATTTGCTTTGCAAGGTAGTCTTTGATACAGCGCGTAGTTGGAACAATTCAGATAAAATAACACAATCCTGCCTCCCTGGATACGGTCGCTTGTCTCATGCGAGAACGTTCACGTGACCATGCTGCTTCCTTCCCCGAGATCCATGGCACCGCGGCATCCTCTACATCTGAGGAACGCTAGGAATGTTATTGAGTAAAAAAAACATGTACTGTAGCTGCAAATCACTCAATTGGGATCACGCACAGCAGCAACATCACCCTCTACTGAGAAAACTTGGCAGGATCCTCCTGAAAAAGAGACTTGACAATCAGTGAGGCTTTCCTGGGTGAACAAGCGCAAGACTAGTAATAAGTCGTGCAATGAGGTCAGATGCTGTGTTGCAGATTGATGGGCACGCTGAGGTCTGGAATTTGTTGGCATGAGTCTTATCATCTGGTTACTGCCAACAGAAATCTTTAAATTATTCTCCTACCAACCACTTCCAATTTGTGAATCTGTGTTGCCAATGATGGGGATTGGAATCATGATTGATATTGGATATTTATGTCGGCAATTTCAAAGAGTGTGGCGACGCGGCACTCAGAGAACGTTTATTACACCCGCAGACGAGAGAAACCCGTTAAGATACACAAGATGGCATCACCTATTTTGCAACGGCAACCTGGGTTACATCAAGAACAAATTAATAACATTATATTTGTTGAGACAAAATTGTACATTATTTTAATACTATGGTACGGTACGTTGAGACTACACTCTGATGGGATCCAAACGATGCATGCACAGTGGTTATTGGAGAAGTGTACGGAGGAGTTGCAGATGTGCACTCGACCTGCGGAAGGGTGAATTTATGATCTGCATGCGTGCTATGGTTATGGTAGCCTAGGTACTAATTTATTAGCTATTAGTTGTTACAGAATATGCTCTGTCACCACGGCAACTGCTGAAGTGGACAAGGCAGCCTGACATTGTCGCTCACTGTCTCGTTGGCCTTGCGACTCATCAGCAGCATTGCGCACAATGGGACGGTGTAGCCAGCAGGACACCCAATGGCGCCTCCCCTCTCTCCGGCTTGTCAAGTTGCACACCGCTACTGCCCACTCGCAGGGATAAGAAGCTCTCCCGTACATCTGGGGTATCGCGCATTACCCAGCGCATGTGCGTAATGGCCAAGCCGGGCATGCGAATACCATGCCCGTCGCTGCTCGTGCCAAGACATTTCCCTTGCGTCGCATGTGTCACACTGCCAGCACGCACCACACTGCCAGCAACGCACAAGCTTCAATCCCACCGGTGAAATTTGCTGTGTTTTTGTAGATGTTTGCCGCACCCTTGCATGGCGTGCGCGTGTGTACAGGTGGGTTATGCACGGTGGTGGTCATGTGCCGATTTATGGTAGTACGTCATGCCGGCACTTCTCAGAGCACCAACATGTATTATACCGGCACTTTGCAGAGCGGTTCTTGTTGCTACCCTGCGATATTTCCACAGAGGGAAAGCGGCAGTGAGCACGGGCTGCTGCTGGACGAATACACGTCACAGCAGCACCTCCACATTTCCATCGCGACCGCTGTGTGTATTATTGTGTGCACGTGTGTATGGGTTTGTATGCTGTATCTCTAGTGGGGAGCGGTGGTGTAGTTGTTAGTGCACCGCGCTATAAACTGAGCGACCCGAGTTAAATTTGCACTCACGTCCAATAACTGGTGACTATTTTAACTGGTTTTGGGCCTCCCCCTAGGTCGACTCAGCCTGAAATCAAGTACCTGGTGCGGTGTGTACACATCAGCACAGGGGAGACAAAGGCGGCTGGGCGTGGTCCTGGCCACCCACCCCTCGTGTACCGTACCGGCCTTCATAGGTGCTCGCTAACAGCACTTGGCCCAACAGTCTGTTAAAGGCTACACGGGGGAACTTTGTCTCTATATCTCTGTCTCTAACATGTGTGTGTAGCGGTTTGCAGCACATGCGCATGTGCAGAGGAGAGTGCGTCAACGACAAGGCGTGTGGGGCGCGGCGCACATTGCGTGTCTCGCGTGCGACACACCACGCATCGTACCCAGACCACTGCTATGTGGTAAAGCAGGGCGGTGTTTGTTCTCTGCTGTAACTGCATTATTATTTTCATGGACCAGCAGCAAGAGCTGATGATGTTGATGATGCAGAGATGTCTGGACATAATCGTGCCATCTTTGTCCAATCCCTATTATGATTGCATGTGGATTTTGGGTTAGATTGCGTAAATGTAAATGTGTCATAAACCTACCGCCACCCGACACAGCCAATTAGTAAGGTTTGTCACTTGAACAAAACGTGCCAGTTACTACTTCAGCACTACCGGTGTGTTGGAGAGCAAACCCACAAGATTTACAATCAGGTAATAACCTGATGCTGCTGCTTGTAATCGCCTGCGAAGGGTTGTACTCGAATTGTAATGTGGGTTTGCTCTCCAATCCACCGGTGTGCTGAAAGTAGCAACTAATTGGCACGTTTTGTTCACGTGACAAACCTTACTAATTGGCTGTCGGGTGGCAGTAGGTTTCTAACACATTTACGCAATGTAACCCAACATTTTTACTTTGAATAATATTGGTCGTGAAAGCCTGTGTGTTGCACCTGTTGCTCAGGCGCCGGTGCACTGCTGCCACTTCTATTGGTCAGTACGTGGGCCCGGCGAGCGCTGTGCCGGGGGTACGGCCGTGGCCTCGCCGCCACGGCCTCTGGGTTGTCGCAGGCAATGGCACAGGCGTTGATGGCGCACGGGAAGCTTCGGCAATGTCTGCAATTGGATTTGAATCAACGACCTTTACGCAGTGAACGACACTTCGTTCAATCAGGCCGAAGCAAGGCAGCTTCTCCCATTTGGATTCACTTCGCTTGTTGGTCAGCGTTCCTTTTCATGCAGTTTTTGGCAAAACCGTGCCGATGTCTCCATTACCAACAATGGGGCAAATTGCCAAGGTGATGCGTTTCAGCCGTTTTGTCAGGACGTGAATCTGGCGCTTTGTCCTGCACTTAATTAACAGCTGGCATTAATGGCAACGAAGTGGCGAGTGTTAAGGAAGGCGATGCCTCTCGGACAGGGGTCGGCAACCAAAATAACAAGAAGAGCCATTTTTTTCGAATTCGGAATAAAAAAACCCTTAATTAATTCAAGAGCCGAAATGCATGTGAATGACGTCACGAAGGAGTCCCTAAAGAGCAGCCGCATGCAGCTCTGGAGCTGCTCGTTGCCAACCCCTGCTCTAAGAGGAAGGAGAAAGATGATGAAGCACGTTCACCTCACTCCAGTGCGTCTGTAAATAAGCGTTTTTTCCCTGTACATGTGGTTATCACCACACCGACGTTTGATATTTCTGCCATTACACATTGCTTAGTTTATATCATAACAACCTTGTTAGAAGCTCTTGAGTACATTAATAATAATAATAGTTCAATTTGTAACGCGCGCAAATTTGCAGACGTAGTGGCCGCAACTCAGAGGCCACGGAGCCAAGCTCAGAGTCGCTCAAAAGCGTAGTTGTAGAGGTGAGTTTTTAAGTCTCTCTTGAAGGAGGCGATTGAGGTGATGCTGCAAATGTGCAGAGGGATATCGTTCCAGACTGTTGGGGCTGCCACCGAGAAGCGGCGCATAGACATGACCATCCTGGATCTTGGTATCAAGAGGAGGTCGTGAGTCGCGCTGCGCTGGCATCTGCCGTGTGCTGAGCTGCAAGTTGTCAATAATGAAGAAAGGTACGGCGGGCAGGCGGATATGAAGGCATTGTGGCAGAGGCAGGCGGTCTTGTATGTGACCCTACTAGTGATGCATCTGTCATTCGTGCAGAGAGAGGAGGGATGACTGAACAAAGGATCAGCAATCACCTCCGGCACTTGGGGGCCAAAGTCTGCCCTGCTGACCACGTTTCACAACTCCCTTGTAGACTCACAAAGTGAACATGTGTGTAAATGTTGATTAGGGCGACAGTAGAGATAGAGCAAGTGTGGCTCATAGGACTGGACATTGCCTATCTCCAGCGCTCCAGATAAGGTTTTGGGTCTGACATTGTGTCCAATGACGCATCGTGTAAACCGTCAAAAGACAATTGAGTTTTCATCCTGTGGCTCTGTCAGGAAGCGGTGTAGTGCTGAATATTCCTGCACACTCTTGCGTGCCAGTGGCCGTGAATGGCTGGAGGTTGTCCAATGTTTTATGCAGTCTCACATGGCACAGGCGACCTGTGCAGTCACCACTGGTCACTGTCGCAGGCCTCCACCATCGTGTTCATAACAAGCGTTCAGCTTTGCAGGAGTCTCCACGACACTGCCCGTTGCTCGTGGACTGCATGCAGCGTGCACCTGCTGCACAGCAGCACCCCGACCTCACTGACCATCACTCCTCCTTCACTCAAGCACCCATGTCATGCCAACCTCCGATTCGTATGGTTGGTTATGTACGGTGCGAAAGAAGTTCAACATTCATACAACCTCGCCCTACGTGACTCCATCTACCCGCAACTATTTCTTTAGAACTGCTTTTTGTCTTTGTTTGTTGTCCTTCCCCCGCACTTCCATAAACACATGAAAAGACCTCGGTTTTAATTTATGAGTAAAACTCTACTTTCTACATAGACGTAAAATGTAAAAACTTAAATATCTTGGGAACAGTAGCCAATCATTTGTTTTAATTGTCATATTTGAATTCAGCACATTAAAATCCATAATAAACAGCACATTTCATCTCTGAAGCAGACGACGTCTAGAAAATTGTAGACCAGTGTTAGCGCCGTTGGCTACGAACGGTGTGAAAAAAGCTCTACATACCCCAACCTCACCCACCGTGACTCTCAGCACCTTCTTTCTCCCTGTCATCACCATCACCAGTATCAGATCTTGCAATAAAATATCTCATGGATAAAAAAAACATTTCAAAAGGACCTTACAAAGAACTAGTTGTACGGTAATTGGGTGTCCATCCTGGTTCAGCAGTTCCACTGCTGGATTAATTTTTCCGCCTGAGGACGACCGCTTGTGTTGCGATCGAAACGTCATAATATAATATTTATATATATTAAAAAAATCTACCTACGTAACTTCACCGAAGAACCAAAGAGTATGGTAATTGGGTGTTATATGGATAATTCAGAGTTGAAGTATTTGCAGTGCGTATACATTGTCCTGCATGCTGCCAGTTGGAATTCAGTGTAACCAACACATGTGTGCGCTGCGGTGTGCAAGTGCAATAACTTCCCTCCATGGGACAAGCCGTACGTTGTTGAAACGGTGGGGGACAGTGAACGTGGGTGGCAGAGACGCTGGATGGCAACGAGAGTGGGGCTCCTGCCTGCGCTGCTGTTCGCTGTCACCGCAGCAGCAGCAGCCTTTGTAAGGCGATTACTTTGCTAATTTTGGCTCCGGAGGCTCGGCAGGAAGCTGCGGAGGGTACAGTGTGGCTAGTGCTGCAGGTAGCCGTGTCTGTCTCCTGCCATCGTCACACTCCCTTAGGGTTACCACGTCAGCAAACCATAATTGACTGGCCAACTCGACAAAATGTGAGTGAGGTGAGGTATTTTTGTGGGAATAGCAACCTCTTACAAAGGATTTGTTCAGGGATTGTCAGAGGTTGCCCATTCCTTCACCCAACTCACTTGGCCTAAGAACCCCTTCATCAGAAGTAATGCGTGCCATGTGGCTTGTTAGGAACTTACATTTTATTTGACCCATGCCCGTCTTGGCATATGCTGATGTTAATTTAAAATGTATTGTCTACACTGATGCCAGTTCGTGTGGGTTAGGTGCTCGTTCTCAGATACAGGGTAGTACCAATCACGATACAAATAAATTTGTGCCACCACCCAAACACAGATGGCAATTCCCACACTGCCCAGGTCATACCCGGACAGGTGGCGGCAACCACACTCCCAGGTGCATTTTGGTGTGGGTCTCTTATACACCCCGGGGCACACAGTGAGAGTGGCTGAGGGAGTTGTTGGTCACCGCAAGACTTTAAACTCCATCCAGGAAATCATCAGTGGCTCTGTGACGCTGTGACTGAATGCACATTGTGCCTACAAATGAACATATTTAATCAGTGGTATTGAGTATTCTAGATGTTCAGACACGACCTGTCAACGTGTTCTTCATGTAGCCCAGTGCAATGGGCACTTGACCGCTGATCAGGACCGTGCTGATAAACGCACAGGGGGCTCCTCTCTTGGCCCTTTCCCAGAAGCACCGGGATTCCCTGGTGGACACGAGCACTCTGCACCGCCAATGATGTCCAGGCTGAGGACAAATTCTGGAGTTCTCTTGAGACGAGCCTTGGCAAACTAAGGGAAATGGCAGAATCTGTAAGAATGCAATCTTTGCTTGGCCAGTCGCGGTTTCAATGATTGTACGATCAACATCCTATGGCCCTGAAATGTCTGTGAAAATGCACCTCAGTGTAACCATGGGGCATCTGTCAAACCCAATTTGCCTTCCCGTAACCTGCAGATTCTTTAGGTGCAGGTGTGGGGAACTTTCATTGAGTGTCATAATTGGGGAGAAATTAGGTTAACCTTTCTCTGGTGTTTTTTTTTTACCAATACATCCAATACTGTACTCGATACCGAGTGATAAATAATAAAAACGACAATTCCTGGGAAAATGTTCTAGTCATTAGCGTAAACGGATTTAATAGATGTGAAACGACACCCCCGAAGAACATGAACTTTGCGTGCTGCGTGGAGGTGGGGAGTAGTGGTGGAGTGGTTAGCTCACTACGCTACGAACCTGGAGACCCGATTTCCATTCCTGCTCTAGGAGGGGATCTTTGTGTGGAGGTATAATATGCCAGCGTTGGCTGTCAGAGAGGACACTTGAGCCAGCCAGCTCCTGTGCAATTCCTCACCCGCATCATAGATCCATTCTTAACCCCATAATCCATTACTACTAAAGTGAGATTAAATGCACAAATGTGTGTATGCACACCTCCGTTTGAATCTTGATTGCCATCGTCCCATCGTGAAATTGCACTGCGAGATGTTAACTGCCTGGTATATAGGAGGTCGTGAGTTCGATCCTGACCCTGATGCCTGTAGTATATTTGGAGTTTGCATGTTCTCCCTCTGATCTCGTGGATTTTTCTCTGGGTCCTCCGGTTTTTCCCTCCACATCTAGAAACATGTGTTTCGAGTGTTTGACTGCTATAAATTTCCACATGATAAGCCACTTAATTGAGCTATCAATTGTGGCCAGGTCGCTTCTGAAAAAGAGTTACATAGCTCAGTGGGCCTTACCTGGTAACATAAAAATAGTAAACAAAAAGACTAGAGCAGTATAGTTGGTTAATTATCACATCCTCAGTGACATGGCATGTGGGCCTATGGCCCATGCAAATATATATGACCTCACGTACAAAATTTGGATTGGCTCATTTTGCCAAAAAATGCTTTTTGCAACTCCCAATGCTGATAACAGAATGAACTTAGTACTCAGCTCATGTCAGCGTTCTTATTTTGATTGTGGCAACGTCTACCCGTGGTGACGCACACCTTTCTTCTCTTCTGCTGCAGTCGTAATCCTCATTTAGGGATGCTGTTAAAGTGTAAAACATAACATGAATAATAATAAAAACTCTCAGAAAGGTAAAAGAGGATACATAAACCATAATAATATATAATGATGATCTATAACCTCCTAAACTCTAAACTAAACACGAGTTTGGGAAGGCAAGAATGCATCAACAAGCCAGCACGTTTCATTCCGAGTCTGGACATACACACGGAAAGCAAACAAAGATAGTCCATTCACAAGGGGCGCATATTATCTTGAAGCAAGTAACACCAACGATACATTAAAACTGAGCAAAGGCAGTCGCATGATGTTTTAAACTGGTATATATCAACCTGCCAAAAGATTCCACTTATCTCCAACTTCTGTAAAAACATAATTGTAACTAAAACTGAATGTACATTTAAAAAAACCCATCTAAAATCAGTGGAGACGTTTCAATAACAATGGGTGAAAACTTGCCAAAGGTGGAAAATAACCAGCTCAACTGAGTGAGCTCAACATTTAAATGTTCTAAACTTGCACTTGACGCCTCTGAAAAGTTTTGTGTCGTCACTCGCACTGCTGATGGCTCAATGATTCACCCTGACCTGCAGCGCTGGGACAATACGCTTGAGCAGTAATGTTCTTGTGCCCTCTTCATAAAAGCACTGCTTCAGGTGAGATCAGGTGACTGCACGCGGGGGCCACCTCGTCTAGTTCCTCCTCGTATTATGCATAGGAGCTGCTTGGTGTGTTAACACCATGCCGTCCTCGAATCCCTCAGGTGACCTGTTGCCGTGATAGATGTCAGGAAGGGCCCGTGACAGAAAACACCGTGAACCCGTTCAACACTGCGCTTACTGACAGAATTTCCGCGTTGCAGACGGTCAGGGATCTAAGGAGTCCCTCTGTGTCCGGTGTGGCTGGGAGTTTTAATGTGGATTTTGTGCAAAACTCTCCGCTGTAAATGTTCCACGTCTTGACCTGTCTGACATGGGTGCTCTCCCTGGTAAGTAATCACTTTGAGAATGGAGTTTTTCTTATTTTTAAGGCGCTGCAGCTGAATGTATTTGCACATTTGCTTGAGCAGTGGAGCAGCACTCAACGGGCAACAGTGGTTGGTGCCTTGGCCTGCTCGATGCACGAAGCAAGCGCCCGTTGGCTTTCAGGGAGCCGAGCGGGCAGGGCCCCGTGGCCCCGTATGGCCCTGCTCTGCCAATGACCTCATACTGCAGATTACAGGGCCCCTTCGTGGGATTATGGGTGGGTGTCTACGTTGATCTCTGCCAGCGTTTACATGAGGGGAAGTTGTTTATGGTGGATTTGTTTGTCTGGTTGTGTTGCCTGATAAGGATGACGAGATGGTGGTGTGCATCCAGCCCATATGGCTGTCACATACACTGTGTGTACCCTGTCCCATTCACAGTGTACCCTGCTGTGAAAGCCTTCCAGTGTGTGGACCTTTAAATGCGATGGATCTCAACTCAGGATCCTCGTGACTTATGAGAGACACAACATTTCGCAAGTGGCCACTTGCCGTGAATAAGGTGGATTTAAAGTCCACTGCCTCTCGTGCAAGTTACTCAAACTTACGTTGGTGGCATCGCTCGGCGGTAGTGTAATCATCGATTCCTGCAGGGGTTCACAGTTTGCATCCATTGGCCGCCCTCATGAATACTTCTGGTGAATTAACCAAAGAATAAGTTCCATCTGCTTCACAGTGTATGTTAGTTAACGATCATGTGAAGTAATTCCTAAGACTGCCAGAGACACGGTACAAATTTGAAATCACTCCATCGGAATCGACGTAACATCCATCGCCCCCCGACTGCGAAAACTTGTCAGGACCCTCTTGAAAGATTGTCATGAGACTCGGTGAGGCTTTCCTGGCAAAACAAGCGTAGTAATGACCATAACCCGTCCTCGGTACATTGCACATCTCGCGTTTGAATGCAAAGATCCACCCGGCGTCCAGTTGCTTAACTCGGGGCCCAGCGTGTGCCGAGTCCCAGCGTCTTGAGGTGACGCTGGAAGTTTATAATCCTCCATACAGTGTCCTGAACACTGCCCCCCCCCCACACACTTCAAAGCGCAGTGTGTTGAGTAAAGTTAATAACATACTGTACGTGACACGGAGCTGCACAATTTACTCTGATTCTAGTAATGAAGAAGAACGCTCTTTAGCGCTGTAAACAACTCTATGCTGTCGAGAAACCCCTTCACAATACTGCCTGAAATGACAAGTGGCCACCTTCAGTTCTCATGAATTGGTGGTCTGGGCAAGGCAGATAATTTGTTCATGTAATTCTGCACGCCTTTAGTTTGTTGTTAAATTTAGCGGAACGTTGCCCTTGGCACCACAGCGTGTGCTGTGAGGGTGACCAGTGTGTGTGTACTGTGAGGGTGACCAGTGTGTGTGTGTGTGACCAGTGTGTGTGTGTGTGACCAGTGTGTGTGTGATGTGAGGGTGACCAATGAGTGTGTGTGTGAGGGTGACCAGTGTGTGTGTGAGGGTGACCAGTGTGTGTGTGTGTGAGGGTGACCAGTGTGTGTGTGTGCTGTGAGGTTGAGGAGTGTGTGTGTGTGTGAGGGTGAGGAGTGTGTGTGTGTGTGAGGGTGAGGAGTGTGTGTGTGTGTGAGGGTGAGGAGTGTGTGTGTGTGTGTGAGGGTGAGGAGTGTGTGTGTGTGTGTGAGGGTGAGGAGTGTGTGTGTGTGAGGGTGACCAGTGTGTGTGTGTGTGTGAGGGTGACCAGTGTGTGTGTGCGTGTGTGTGAGGGTGACCAGTGTGTGTGTGCGTGTGTGTGAGGGTGACCAGTGTGTGTGTGTGTGAGGGTGACCAGTTTGTGTGTGTGAGGGTGACCAGTTTGTGTGTGTGAGGGGTGACCAGTGTGTGTACTGTGAGGGTGACCAGTGTGTGTGTGTACTGTGAGTGTGAGGAGTGTGTGTGTGTGTGCTGTGAGGGTGACCAGTGTGTGTGTGCTGTTAAACGGCAGTTCCTGACCTCGTGACCTGTTGTGTACGGTTTGCCTGAACGAGGCGTGGATTAACTTGACTGTCTAAGCTGGTGGTCTTCGACCTGTTTTTCCAGCGGATGCTAACAAGCAAACTGTAGCTGGACAATGAACAGCACAATCTGTCCTGGGAGACCTCTGGCTGGCTGCATCCACTGATTAAATAGCACGTGGAGAAGACACACATGGCCTTCGACAGTGGATGTCTGAGCACCTATCCTGGTTAATTTAAGTTCCTGATCTTCCCAAGGTGCTTGCAGAGTGGCCCCATGCCCAGTGTGGCCCTGACCAGCAGTTCGACCGTCATCCGCAGCGTGGCCCTCACCTGAAATGTGTCACTGGCACCACAGTTGAGAGATGTTGACTATCTCGTCTGGTATACATGGGGTCGTGTATTCGATCCCGACCCTGATGCTTGCATATTTGAGGTGTGTGTGCTCTCCCCGTGGTCGCGTGGATTTTCTCCAGTTTTCCCCTCCACATATGGAATGAGCTTGCATTTACAGTGTTTGGCTGCCTGACATTTCCACGTTACAAGCCACCGTCGAACTATCATTTGTAACCAAGCGCTTTATAGCCAAGTGTGCCTTTGCTGGTAAAAAATAAATTGTGCAGTTGATAGTGTCCGCCCATGATATTGTGGTCTCTCTCTTTACCCGCGCGGCCCATTGTTTGTGGTCGGCGATATTGTTTCGCGAATTTTGTAAAATTGCAATTACTTTTTCCATTGCTTTCATGTCTCTCTAAAGCCCCCCACAGGGGAGAGGTGAGGCAGAGAGTGGTCGCGTGTGTGTGTACAGCACGTGACAATACCGGCCAGCATGTGACCACTGTACTGTGTACACAGCATGCAGTGATGTGTTTTGTTTACTCTCACCTCTCCCACCCCCGGAGTGTGTCATATCCACATACAGTCGTACACACGTAAGCTGGAGGTGGGTGTACCTCTAGAGAGTACAGATCACTCTCATCTCTCTATCGCCACCTTATAACAGGACGCCCACACGTTGTGTCGACTGAGGGACGTAACAGCTCAGATATGGCGATGAAACTACGATGTGAATAATTACTTTTACAAGCAGTGCCTTCAAATGACTGGAAATCTGCAAAATATTGATATCCAGTTCATGTTACTAGACAACACACCGGCATATTTTACAGACATCCACCTTGTAATTGGGAGTTGGGTTTCTGCATACATAACTCCTAATACCTGCTTCGTATCAATAGCCATGATCAGTCCACTGCTGGACGAAAGCATTCCCATGATATCGCCATCCCTCAGTCTTGAAAATCCACGCTCGCTCCTGCCCATGACCTCGTATCGCTCCATCTCCCTGCTGGTTCCCCTCTGTGGTGGAGTTCTCTATTTTGGCTGCCATTCCATCACCAGTCTCATCCATTGGACAGCAACCCTTTGAGAGATGTCCTGCCAAATGCCACTTACCATTCTTGAAAGTCAATAGGACGTTTATAATTTGGAGATGGTCTCCGATCCAGGTGTTTCTTATCTCATTGTAATTCCTTGTTGCATCTCTCCGTGTTTTCTTCGTGTGCATTTTCATTTTGTATCGTTCGATTGAAAGCTCTCCTCTTAAGGCACGTTGGCACTTTGCTTGTCATCATGAGAAAGCACTGAGCGCCATACGCTCGTCCCTTGATTTCATCAGTTCGCTGAACTAGGTTTGGTCCGTGTGGCGCAGTTTGAGTACAGGATGTAGCGGATGCGAGTTCATCAACAGGGGGAACTTCTCATATGAAGAGTGGGCGGATTCTGTGGGAATTAACCGAATGAATGAATATGGGGAACCTTTTTTTATTCGTGGGTGTCCAGGGTGTCGATTGACACGTCCATAGTAAACTCGTATTGGCTTATGCGATAATCATAGTCGGAACAATAGATGTGTTTATTACACAGCTGCTCTTGAGCTTGATAAAAACCACACAGATAACAAAGGTCACTCTGCTGTCTGTTCGTGGTATCCACAGATGGCTCTGCCGCAGATACGTTGTGTGGTTGCCTGGTAATTGTGTAAGCATCATTCATGCAATTTGTATCTCAAGAAGCAATATAATTTATAACGTACGTATGTTGAACTTCTTTTGCACCGTACGTAGCTAATCATGATAATCGGACGTGCGAGAAAACTGAACGCATGCAGTTTTCGCACAGAGGCATGGGAAAGCCACATACATACAAGCAGGCGGGCGCAATCATCAATTGGGATGCTTGGTGCCCTGAATGGTATAGAATCGGCAACATTGGTGGCAATTGGCGAGAGGACGTTATCATCATCGTCATCAACGTCGCATTAATTATCAAACAACATTATTGTGATATAATTTACTGTCTTAAAATGACATTATCCTCCTACATCATCAACCATTATCACAATACATTTTCATCATCCGTCATTATCGTCTTCATAATCTGTCATCGTTATTCCACGCCAGCAGCTGTTGCGCAATCGCGGTCTGTCCATCTGACTTTCTTTTTTTAACGCAGCTGCCAAGTACAGGTCCAAAGGCCCACAACGTCAAGCGGCCAGCAACAAAAATGTGTTAAAGTTATAGTTCGTCACAGCGTTTTATTAAAATTGTCGATTTTTTTCACAGTGGAGTTTTTGCTTCAGTTTTCCAAAGTAATTAGAGTAATTGTTAGAGTTCCAGATGTTTCCATTCATCAAATGCACAGTATTTATTTCGTGTAGGCATGAGGTGGATTGAGACATCGCAGGACTGTGAGGGTTGGTAATCGCTTGGGGAGGCATTCATCCAGCAGTGCAGAGAATTGATGAATATGATGATGAATCGTATCAACTTTTCCTCTTTGTAGTATTTCATTACCCACATTCCACCCTGACGGTGCATAATATATAATTATTTGCATAATCTCTGACCCGACAGTAATCTTCTTGTTGGTCGTCACGCCCATAGTCTCCTGGCTGCGTGTCGCACCTGTTGGACCTCGCTCTCTTCTCCTGCCTCCTCACCTCACCAAACCTCGCTGCTGCTCCGCCTCCTGCTTATCGATCACTGTACGTGTCGATACGACTGAATTGAGACGTTTTTTAAATTGTGGTGGTGATATTGGGTGCACACGAGTGCTCACATTGTCCCCCACACGGGCAGCTGCCTGCCCCAAGCTCTCTCGCCCTGCATGTCGCTGCCATGAGGTTCCGCGTGAATTGGGCCGTGCGCCCCCCATCCCTGTGTGCTGCATACTACAGGGTGTGCGGTGTAGCCTCGTGTTGCCTGCGCGTTGCCAAATTCGTATACATTGCCACAAATTATTCAATTGGGATTACATATAGCAGTCATCGCCTCCTACTGGCAGACTAATGCCCAATTACAAGCTTGATACTGAGCCACCTTGTGCCCACAGGGATTTGAGTTGCGATGTAAGTCGCTTATCGCACATTAAGCTCTCGGAGATGCCCCAGTGTAAAGAAAGGCCGCTCTATAAAAAATAATTCCTCATCGTCATCATTGTCTGTCATCATCATCTGTCATCATCGTGAGCTGCGTTCTAATCACTGCTGGGTGAAGGCCTCCCCATGCCATTGTCATCACTCACTCCAGTGCTCTGTCTCCACGATGCCATGGCGTTTGTCCTCTGTACTGAGGGTACGGAGGGAGTTTTTGCCTTTCACCCCCTTCGTGATTTTCCACAATCATACCGCACGGTTCATTTCTAGGCACCCCACGGAGTTCTAATGGCCCTCGTACTTCTCAATAGGTGAGTAAATATTGAGAGGGCAATGGCTCCTTGTCAGGGCAAAGTGTTCCAGGAGTGTTAAGGGATTTAACAGTGAATTGAGATTGATGTGACACGGTGAGAGGCTTTGAGTTAAAATGGTGTTCTCTCAATAATTTTTTCATATTTTGTGGCATATCTTTAATTGGATAACTATAAATAGTCTCATGATTCAGTGAGGCTTTCCTGGATAAACGAGCATTAAAATAACAATATGAAGAGAGTAGTGGTGCAGTGGTGATGATCCTGGTGATCCGAGTTTAATTTATGCCACAGCTAATATTAGCTGGAATGATTGGGCAATTCATGTCTGAACTAGACCTGCGGCCCCACTTCACCAGTCTTCACTGACCAGCGTGGTGAAGCATGGCCAAATCCCCAATGACTGACGTGGCAAGGGGAGGCCTTCATCCAACAGTGGAGGTAGTGTTGGGGTTCGCACCCATGTATGAAGGTCCATGCACACTCAAAGCATGTGCCTTTCACAGAGAATTTAGTTCACAGGTTGCTTGCTACTTATTTGGTGCTGAGTAATTACTTGAGTCAAGTCAGGTTAGGGTTAAAGTCATCGTTGGGCTTGTTCTTGGCTCAAGAGAAGTTGCGGTGTTTTTACAATGGGCACGAAATGCTGCGTCGTGGATCAGGCACTTGTACGTTGCACGGGACGCATCCACACGTGGACAATCACAGGTCAGATTACACCACACGCCTTGCTATCGGCTTGTCTGTGCCTGTGAGCATTTGCTGTGTTCTCTGAAATATTGTGGAAAACATGACTTGCCCAGATTTGCTGATGAGCACAATATTAGTTTAGAACAGGAGGTGAAAACTGCCTTCGTCCATGAGCTCTGTAGTCTGCACAAGCAGCTGCTGTAACGTCACAGCCAGCTACACTGCGGTGCATAGCCTTGCTTAGTTTTGTACTTGTGTGGCTGTTGGCGCTGCGGCTAGATCGCCGGCTTGCAGTACGAAAGTTGAGAGTTAAAATCCCAGTTGTGGTGTTGACTTGTCGGCGCTTCGTCACAGCACTCTGCGGGACGTCTTAAGCAGCTGTTCTGCCTGGGCCCTGCTAGAGGAATGTGGCGGTGCATTCAGAGCTGTGAGCTTCCGTTTTCAGGCCGTAATCGTCACCAAGGCAGCTGCATGCTCGCGTGGATTGGGGGAGCACCTTGACAAACGTAGTGATGATTACAGCTGTAAATATTGAAATTTGAAATTATTCAGGAGATATCGTGCCGACTCGGCTGCCCTCGATGCGGCCTGGTCGGGATAATGTGATTCGCGGCTCTTGCCACGCTTCGCGTAGATGTGTCCCCAGCAGCCTCGGAGTCGGCGCCCTCGTTACTGGTGTTTAACCACAGCAGCAAACACTGCCTTGCATACACCTGCCCCTACACTGCTGGCTGGTGCTGGGTGCCACGCACCGAGTCGCCACCGCGAGACGATCATGAGCCCCATGCCACACGCTGTACGGATGTAGAGGTGCACGCTGCGTTAATGACGTGCACCTCTGATTAGCATGGTTGGTGATGTACGGTGCGAAAGAAGTTCAACATAAATACACCTGAAAACCATGTACATTGTACTAAATATATGTGCGGGTGCATGGACTCACGGACACACAGACAGGCAAATTAACTCGTGCGTTACCTACCCACATGGGATAACAAATTTACAATGTGGATTTATATAGCGGAGTCTAAACGCGATCACATGTCAAGATGCTGTACTGACCAAGTGGGAATGTTTGTGTTATAGAGAGAGGTGGTCTGTGACAGGTAGAGGAAACATTGTTTTCAGCTTTGACTTAATCAGGGGCAGGGAGTCGACAGCACAGATGGCAGGGAAATATGGGGGCGGCAGAGGAGACTGAGCAGAATGTGCAATCTGTCAAAGCCATCAGTTATTTTAGGTCAACGAAAAAAATATTCATTTGTGAAAATTCAACGGCCATAATCCAATGGGTAAGCTCGCCACCTCCACGGAAACGTGGAATTCCCATCCCTGGCTATGTCAGCAATGGGAAAGAGGGCCACCCTCCCGGGGCTGGCATGAGGAGAGCCGCTGGGACATCAGGTGAGATGTGCACGGCGCTCAAGGGAGCGTGACGGCAAACTGCCCCGTCTCTCAGCTTGCGCCCATTCGTTGTTTTGTACAAGTTTAATTGAGCCCTCGTTAGGGAGTGGTGCCCGGCCGCAGACTGCCAAGGAATGCCCGGTGTGGTGCATGGGCGAGGAGGCCGGGGCTACTGCACAGGCCCTGGCGGTTTGTTGCAGCTGATGGTAGAAGAGTGAGTGATATATGGTGGCGGTGTTTTTAACAAGCATTATACACGAAGAATATCGAACACAAAGTGAGCTTTACATGGTGACAATTGCCTCGGTTATTTGGCGTGGAAACCTTCTCGAAAGGGGTCACATCGCTGAAGCGTCATCATCGTGGAGATCAGGGAGTGGGGAACCCAGGTGGGGGTGACCGGGGTGGTGGGACCAGTGGTGGGGGGAACGAGGTGGGGGGAATTGGGGTGGGGGGACCCCACGCAACGTCGTCGCAGCGGTGACATCACGTGACCCATGGGTGTTTGTGCACAGTGCGATGACTGTAAACACTGCCCCTTGCAGGCGAGAGGCTTTGGCAGAGAGGGGGGTGATGCTGAGGGCCTCAAAAAGTGAGCTCCGTGTGAGTGTTGTGAGTACTCTGCTTGTTTACCCAGGAAAGCTTCACTGAGCCTCATGACTCTTTTTCAGGAGGGTCCTGTTACGTTTTCTCACTTGGAGGTGATGATTGTAACTTCCGATTGAGTAATTTGCGGATACAATTTTTTTTGCAAACCAGGACCATAACGCCTGCACAAAAATTGGCCTCCTCTTGGGAATGACGTCACGGGATCTTTAACATTGTGAAGCAGACGGCGTTTAGTATTGTTATGGTTCATACACACAGCAGTATTAATCAGGGTGGCCACTACATTCGAACATTTCCAACAAGCGGCGTAATGCGCTACCCACTACATTACAATGTGTTACGCTTCCACATGCGCGGGTCACGTGACAGATGTGACGTCACAGCTCACTTGCCGTGCAAAAAATCTGCATTATTGAGCTCCCCTACACCCCCAAAAAAACAAAAGTGTATTTTTACAATTGTTGCATGGTGTACAATCTGGGAAGTACCCACATGGCAAATTTCCAGTTTTTTGCATGTCGAGAAGTACGCTAAACATTTTGAACAGACACACATATTCACAACTTCGCCTTTTATATATGTAGAGGTGGTACGTACCGGGATGTAGCGAGCCATCGCGTAGCTGGTGTCTACATCATGGTCCGCACACGGGTGTCTACATCACGGTCCGCACTAGCCCCGCCCCTCGGGGAGCAGAGGGCTATATAAGGCGATGCGCAGGAGCGCTTGGGAGTCGTTGGAACCAGTGAAGAATGAAGACGGAGCAAGCTACATAGGACCCTGGGACCCCTAGCCCCGCTGCCCTTATCAGGGCCGGGACTCTGTGTGGCTCAGTGGTGAGACCCTGGGTACTCACAGCCCGACGTCCTTATCAGGGCCGGGTTTGATGGGCCAGTGGTTGAGACCCGTACCCTGGCTAGGACGGGTCAGATAGCCTCCTCTAGGAAGTACATAGCCGGAGGACCTGAGAGCGTAGCTGGTGTCAGGCATGCGTAGCTGTAGGCTGTGTTCCTAGGCTGTATAGTTGACTGTTTCTGTAGGGTGTTATAATAAATACGTGCTGCCTCCGTCAACTCGTCTCCTGCAGTATTTAAGCCGTTACATATATATGGAGATAAAAAAAGTTTTGCTGGCTGACGCGTGGGCGGGAAAATGCATGGCGGTGACTTCACCGCGTCCCACAGCGTTGTCATGTGTTCGCATGTGCCAACAGTCACGCCGCCCTCCCGACCACCCACCCCCCTCCCAGGTCGTGGAACCCACGCAAATGCGTGGGTAGTGCTAGTTTATGTAAAATGAAAAACTGGTATAAACACACATTGATACGCTTAAGCTTATTCAGTTGGACACATTATGTCTTGTTACTGGCAAAGCTGCAAAGTTCACGTAGCGCTGCAAGCAATGTCTTTTGCAATTAAATATTTTGCAAGATCGTGCCGCTGGGCTGCATATAGCCCAGGCCCCGTTTACGGATTGTGAATAACAAACGGCACACGATGGCGTCTCTCAGTAATGTATACAATGTGTTGATGGAGAGGAGAAGCCACGCTTGTTATCAGGCTGTGGCACTGTGTATGATGTAAAGCGATCGATTTGTGCTTTGTCAGCAGTACGCTGAGCCTGATGGTGAAAAGAAACAGCCGTGAGATCTTTAACGTCTGATCCATATGTTGTTATTAGGTTTGTCAGATGGTTGCTTTCTGCCCAAATTCTTGACATCAACTTTCCATTCCCTTGACAATATTGTCTATTATTTGCATGTGCCAATGTCTTGAGCACATTCTGACCAATACAGTTCTTCATTGGTTGATTAGGACTGGAATCAACATAACGACGTTTCGCTCAACCTTTCACATTTGTGGGCAAACGTGACCATTCACCTTACGTCTCCTCTCGAGTGAGGGAGGCTCAGAGTTGGCTCGTTTGTGTTTGCTCAGAGCCAGGAAACTTTGTAGAGACAGGATGGGCCCGAGGCAATGCTGGCGACGCGGTGTAGGGTGGGTCTGCGTTTGGGATTGGGGTCGATGGGATGAAAGCCGTCTTCGAAAAGGGGTGTGAATGGCGACGAATCTTGAGCTGTTTACCAGATGTCGCCCAAATCAGCCACAGGTCTTGCCCCATGAGCACATCCCCTAATAGGCACTCGTGCTGCCCGGCCTCTGGTGCCCAGTACAGCTGAGCACAGTACATCAAGGGTGGAAAGTGCTGCTCCTAAAACCCCCAACAGGGCACTCGCTGGGTCTCTGTGTTCAACACTGCCACTGCCCGCGTGTCCCAGAGCACAGCAGCCGCCTCCCGTGAGCCACATCCCTGCGCCCTACCTGGCTCTCGGATTCCTCATGTCCGTCAGGACCTGACACACGAGATCCTGCCCCATCACCATCGGCAGAGTAATCCAACGCCACAGCTTTAAATTATAAAACGAGGAGCAGGGGACAGTCGCTCCTTGAGCTGTCACCTGCGCACTTTATCCACCGAAATTTGATGAAACTTGCATAATGCAGAAGGAAAAGAGTGGGGACTTATACAGTTTGGGGTGTTTTGTGTGTGTTTGCATAGCAGCGATAACTGGCGTTTCTCGAGTGACGCACGGACAGGACAGAACGGACGCGCATGTACAAACATGCTTAGGACCACTGCCCTTTGCCTTGAAGCGGTTGTGAGATCAGCCGGGTTCCTGTGCCAGGCTCCTGTGCCAGGCTAGGTGTACTTCTCGTACACATGGAGTAATTGAGGCTCATTTACAAGAGATCATAGCACACCCTTGCTTGTTGTGGTTTCATACCCTGGGTAGGCTGGCGGGTGTATGCATGCACTTGCATGCACACACCCGTGCGTGTTTATGTATGTGTTGCAGAAAACCACGTTGAAACTGGAGAGTCTGAGCAGTATGGCCATGCACGTCCACGTGGTGCTGGGCAGGAGATTCGTGTGGGGTCCCTGAGAAGAGATTCGTCTCACGAGCATTGGCAGCGTCTGGTTCCTCGGTCCAAAATGAAAAATGTTATAACGCGTCGTGTTTAGCTGCGCTGGAGCTATTTTAGTGATGGGTGGCGAACGTTATAACGTGATGAGGTTTCTTTTGTTTTGGTCCTTTCTTGGGTGGACAAAACGCTCGGTGCGAAAGGACAAACATCGGTGCTCGGGTTTCACATCGCTTTTCATTCGGCGATTGAACAGGTCCGTCTGGCTGGTGAAATTCAACAGGTGCGTGCGTTTGTTACCAATATCAATTTAACATTTGAACAAAATAAAGCACCACCTTTGTGTAGCTCCACAAAACGTGAACCCGTTGGCTATGCTCAGGGTAGCCCCAACAATTGTACAGAAGGCGCCCGCAAAGGACGACAGCTGCTCATGTCGACTCATTAACAGAGCCTTCGTGCACATGGCCGGCTCTGGAATTATGTTTAATTAATATTTGTATTAATCTGGAATCGGATTTTACTATGCGCTGTATGCCTCAGAGTGGACTTCAAATATCCCGTGGTGTCATTCGAAAGAGTAGGCCATTGTGTGATGACGTCAGGGTTCAAATTTGCTGAATAAAAAAAAATCCGCAATTTACTTAATTCGGATTCTGCATCGGAATAATAATTTCCTCCTGTAAGAACTTGACAGGACCCTCCTGGAAAAGGTTAATGCGACTCGGTGAAGCTTTCCTGGATAAACACGTGTAACCATACTCATCATACTACTGTATATAAGAAACATGTTTTGCCTCCTGGATTCCTGCCTGGCGCGTGGCCAATTGCTTGTGTTCGACGGTGATGTCACCGCACACCGCATCCCACAGCGCCCCACAGCGTTGAACCGGATTTGTGTGCCTGTAAAATACTCAAATTAATTCTTTATTTTATATTCCGTTAATGCGAATTGCATATCACAATCACTGAGGAACCACAGACAAGCTGGAAGGCTGCCGGGCGGTGAGCCAGCGCTATAAATTACTGTGCAGTTCGTTCTCTCTGTATTACGATGTTTTCCGCCACTTAGTGAGTGTTTATTATGTGGGAGGAAACTGGAGCACCCGTAGGAAACCCACGCATGTGACATACACCGTGTCCATTACACAAGGGGACGGCTGATATCAGTACACACTTTGCTGTACTGCATTCTGTTGGCGAGCCAGGGTATTGCACCTCGATGCCCAGGGGAAAGAAGTCTCGCGACATTTTGCAATGTGTGTGCAAGCTACCAAGCCTCGCTGCTTCCCTCACAGAGCTGGTTCACAGGCCACGTGCATAGCTCCTACCGCCTGGCTTGTTTCAGTTTGAATGAAACGTTATTGTGCGTTGAAATTGAGTTATGAAAAGTCTCAGGCCAATGGTGAGGAGCAGGAGGAACTTTATCGGTCAGAATTTGATAAATTCATTAGAATGTAGAACGTACAAATAGTATCTGTGGAAACGTGACCATATTTTCGTGTGGTGGAGGGTGAATGACAATAAATGTGGCATACATATACTACGTGGCCTAGCCCAAAAAACAGATGTTGGATCAGATTAACACATGCCAACGTTGTAAACAAGATGCCTGCGAGCTTGCCAGCCATCTTGCCCATGGAAACTAATTGTTGTTCAATGTCCGTGAGCATAATTGCATGAGAAAATAACCACCGATGGGGACATTTTCTGTCCCCTGAGCTTCATAGATCTCTTCACATTTTAATTACTTTAAATTTTAATGACGTTGCAAATCGTTTTTGAGAAAATGTATGTAATTACAGATCATTACCTTGCAAATTGTCAAGACACTGCAGACCGGAAGTTGTATCTGCGCTTTCCATTGTGATCGCACGGTTCACGTCATGCGCGCATGTGTCTGTCCTACCAGGAAGACCTGGAGCTGTGGTCTACAATGTCTCGGATGAGATGTTTTTTCAAAAGAGCTTATTTTAGTACACATGCTGCAAGTACAGGATACTAGGTATTTCATGGCAGGATGCGGTAAGCCGTTTGGAAGTCTGGAATGGAACATGAAAAGAAAGCACTGATGATGCAAGTGGAGGCTGTGATGGGTGGGATGCGTGTGCAGCATAGAGGAGGGCAGGATATAGAGATGGACACTTGATTGTATGTATGTTACATTTATTTTACACTGTACGTAGCCAACCGCGCTTATCGGAGGTGCGGAGTGGCACCCACAGGTCGGTGACCAAGGGAAAGCCTCAAGCCAGATGGTGGAGATCCGAAGCGCAGAACTTGGAGGTTGGGTGTCAACTTGGGACCAGCGTGAGAATCAAGCAGTCAGAAGCGACGATGAGGTGTGGGGGCATCGATAGGGTTGTTGTGATGCGCTCTTCGTCGAGATGTAATCGCATCCGTTGGGTATTCTCTCTAGATTTGTCTAAGCGGTGTGGGGTTTTCACTCGTGAACGTGTTGAAGAGGAAAGGATTAAATATCACGTCTTGTCTCGAACGTGACCCACTGATCTTACCACCCTTGCAAACGAGATCTTCCATCTCAAGGGATTTTCCAGGTAAAATATTTTACAAGGTTGTGCCAAAGGTAAGTGATGTCCATGGTTTCACTTGTGCAACATAAAAGCCATAAAAAGTCGACCATGTTCCAATGAGATTCAGCCCTGGGCTGTTCTGTATAACTTGCCTTATTATTACAAGAACTGCCTTCATTTGCTGTATTAGATTGAAGGGTTCTTGTGGTGTTATCAATCATTCGCTTGCTATTTGGTATTTGGTTATGCCTGCAGTAGGTTTGAACAGTGTGAGAGTTGTTGAATGATGGGGGCAGTGAAGGGATTTGTGCATCAGTGTGATGCAAGCAGCAGTACAGCGGATGTGCAATACTGTAGGTCCGCTGTTGGACTTTTCCGTTCTGGATGCTTAAAAGAACATCTTGAACAGGAAGCCGTGAGAGACTTGAGCAGTGTTGACCATTGTGATTAGGTGGTCGCCATGCATGAGGGTGTGTACGTTCGCGTTGTTTCTCCTGCCTGTCTGTTGAAAAGCAAACAGTCTCGCACAGTTTGATTCGATGTCTGCAGCAACACCGCACCAGGTATGCATGCCAGCACCGACGAGGGCACGAGCGCCCTTCACAGGCTGTGACCCCGGCACGAGTTCACAGTCCCAGTGGCAGTAGTCAAACAGTGGCGGTGGAATACCTGGCGATCTGTGCATTACTTCTCTCGCAGCTACGTGTGTTGCCTAAGCTCGCGATATATACCACTTATGAAATTATATTTTATCGTATTGCTGTGGTCCTGATTCAATGCTCTTGCCCTTCTAAACTTTCAACATTTTATACATTGCCTGGCTTATGGTGCCATTGTCTCCTATTCTATTAAAAAAAGTTTTTTTTTTATTATACCAGGTAAGGCCCACAGCTCTTTTTCAGAAGCCACTGGCCATCAATGGTAGCTCAACAAAGTGGCTTATCATGTGGAAATGTACAGCAGCCAAATTCTCTCCAACGCATGTTTCTAAGTGTGGAGGAAAAAACAAAAATCTACGTGACCACGGGGAGAACAAGCAAGCTCCAAATATACAGGTGTCATGGTCGGAATCGAACCCACAGCCTCCTGTATACTTGGTAAGGTAGTTCACAGGGGTGCAATCGTGAGCGAACTGCGCTATGAACCTGGAGACTTGACTTTGATTCCCAGCCTCTGCAAACGTCAGAGGCTGGACCCCCTCTCCGCTTTACCGCACCTGATGTAGCTGCGTGGTGAAGTATGGTCAAACAACCTTTCATCCAGCAGTGGATTGACAAAGGGGGTTAATATTTAAAAGAGATGTTATTATCCTGTACAAAACATTTTGTAATGTGCAGAACTTAATTTTAATTAAAACCTTGATTTTTTGTGAAAACTTAGTTCAGCACGTGATTATAGCAGTCACCAATGCTCACTGCTGCAAAGTCTGCCTCTAGGAACACATGTGGAGTCCCCACGTCCACACTGTCCTATATCAGAGCAAAACCAGTAGGCAGTTGTCTATCTCCGTGCGACTGCCTGACAGTCACATTTGTTTGTTTGATTTTGATGGTGACTTCATTTTTAGCATAATAGCCAAAGGCTGAGTGCTTTTCCAATCCTATTACAGATCACGTGACTGTTTTGGGTCGTGTGTTCTGCGGACCCATCATTGGTCATTACACATTCACTTTTCAACGACCTATTTTAAATGGCTAACCGCAGATCCATCACTGTGCCATTGCCATTGCAAGTTCCCAAAGTTGTCGGTGACAATTGCAGCCGATGATTGCCTCAGATTTCCCACGTGTGTCACGGCCTCTGGGCATGAACATGATTCAACGTCGCCCTTCAAGGAGGCGGCTGCCCTGTTTCGCGTGCCCTGCTGCCTCAGCCACCTGCCTACAATGACAGCTCCCTGCGATTTATAATAACAGGTTCAATTACAATCCATATGGAGAGTGCAGGTAATAAATTAGCATGTGCCGCCCATGAAACAAAGTACATCTTTATCACAAATAAACTCCCCGCGTGTAACCAAGTTGAGGCTGTGTTGCTTTATCGACAAGCCCCCGGGATATCGGGACGTGCACACTTGAACGACCATGCGGGTATCGGCTCGCATGGCCTTCACCTGCAGCAGCAGCAGCGAGTGGTGGTGTCGGCTCCTGGCGTTGCTGCAATATTCACGAGGCGCGGCGTCACTGATCTCTGCGTCTCGTTTGCGCGGTATTGTTTCGGTAGTTTCCCTTCAGCGATTTTCTTTACATAACGTAACGGCATCTCTACGGAAAGGAGTTGCTGCTGTATCTGTAAGACATGTTGCGTGGTAATTGTTTTGGCCAATCTTGTAGAGTCAGTTTAACACGGGCTTTCGCGACCAATATCATCCATAGAGGTTTTTTTTTGGGATAGATCGCCTTAGTGTTGCGTGGAAGCGAACCATCAAACAACACATTATTTAAATGCATTCCTATAAAGGGCAGCATGCTTTAATAGGGATTACCGTTGGTATGGCTATTTTAACACAATAGACAGGAAGGACAAGATCAAAGGGATCGCATATTGCACATGCATCATGTACGTTGCCTCAGTAATCCCCCCCCCCCACTTTGTGCAAGAGCGCAGAAGCGTGGCCACTACATCTACGCCTCGATATAAGGAACGAAACAGACTTGCCCACAAATCTGGCTGTCGCCTGATGAAGCGAGCTGTAATTACTGGCGAAACGTCGTACTCAGATTGTAAATGTTGTGGCTTGGCTCTCCAACACACCGGCGTGCTGTACTAGTATACTACACTACTATACACTACACTCTATACTATATTTCTATACACTACACTATATACTACACTATACACGACACTACAATACACTACTATACACTACACTACTATACACTACACTATACACTACACTATACACAACACTACTTCACACTACACTATACACTACACTATTACACTACTATACACTAGTGCTGTGCTAGTGACGAATTGTCACGTTCTGTTTACGTGACAACCCTTACTAGTTGGCTGTGTTGGGTGGTGGCGGGTTTTAACGAAACATTTATATCTTTACGCGATCTTGCCCAAAAAAAAACCTCTTAGGGGCCATCCATAAATGACGTCACGCACATGGGGGGGGGGGGGGGTCAGACATTTGTGACGATGTGTGACGAGAGGGGGGTTTAAGAAATGTGACGTCACATCAAAATGTGCAACTTTAAATAAATATAGACAACACGTTCTACTTAATTAAGTATACTTTTTAATGTTTTCTACTACAACATCAGAGTGCAGCGCCACATTAAATACGCACTACAATGACAATAGTTTAAAGCGATTTGATGCATTTTCTATTTTTTTTAGGGGGGGGGTCAGAGCTTTGTGTCGTCATATGTGAGGGGGGGTCTGACTTTTTGTGACGTCGTGTGACGATGGTGGTGGGGGGGGTAAAAAATCGTCCAAAATCGCGTGACGTCATTTATGGACAGCCCCTTATGGACAATCTTGTAGAATGATTTATAAATTAACTCGTGCCGTGACCAGTGTAAATTTATCACAGAGCCGACATTTTAGATGTGCATGGGTGATGCTGATATCCTTTCCTCACAGTGTAATAATCACGTACATTTCTGTAGTCAAAGTGCATCATTTATGTTTAGGCACGAGAACCTGCAGAGACTCAAATTATCTCTGTCAATGGAGACCTGGATTACAAAAATTATTGGACGCCCAATTGCTGCTTTACGTTTCATGCTCGAATTCTTTCTTTCCAAAAGCACCTTCATCTTGCTCTCGTTTGCCTCTTTATTTGATCATTTTGATTGCGATTCACCTTCAACAGCTGTCCAAAGTTCACATCGTCTGCTGCGCTGTCCAGTCGAGTCCCTCCAATAATGATTCTCTTTGATTAGCGTAACTTGTACATCACCTTTGTCTTGTCTTGTTATGAAATAATTTCATTTGTTAATTTCCTGTTGTTATAATGACCATGTTATAGGCGAATCTGAGATGGTAAACATTCTCACCGTTTATCTTCATGCCTTTATTTTTTTGGAAAATGTATTCTTTTGTCAGCTGAAACCGCTTGAATGTAAAACTTATTGCACAAATCACGTGTTAACAATATCGGACAAGTGTGAGGAAGAAGATGATTTCAACATTTGCTCTCGGACTGTCCAAGCGATGGCTTCTGATTATTATTGACAGCTTATTGAGAGGGGATTGTCGTTGAATGAGAATAGATGCTATTTTGTCCCATGTTCATGAGGCGTCTTGAATGGAGAAGCATTCTCCGTTTTGAAGCTTGGTTTTAGTTTCTGTGCCGAAGCCTGTGGCTCCGAACAATTGTAACAGCTGCTCTACAGAGCACAGATTCGGCCCAAGTTTGAATCCTGCCTGCGGAGCACGGTAACTCTCATCCCACAGTAGCTCTCGTCCCACGGTAGCTCTTGTCCCACGGTAGCTCTCGTCCCACGGTAGCTTTTGACGCAAGATATTGGAATTTTGTGGTACATCATCGGTTGTGAAGATTTTAATCTGGTACGAGTCAGCCAGATAAACCCGAGGAAAGTTTCTTAGCCATCACTTTAAGTAGAAATGTCTTTTGTGTTGAGTCAAATTTGGCCAGATTTGCTGTCGAGGTGACCCTGAACAGAATGCCTCTTATTTAAGAGCGCAAGACCGACTGTAAAACTGGGCATACTTCAGCGATTGTTTTGTCGCTGGGGTTGTTCCCACCTGATGACGGACGCTTGTGTTGCGCTTGAAACGTCGTAATTTTTATTTTATTTTCACCTACGTGACTTTACCGAAAGAACCAAAGAGTTTGGATCCTTGCAGTCACGAAAACTTCAAATCTAGAATGGGCCTATTTGTTTGAGGTTTCTGCAGCCTTTATTAAAAAATACATTTTCATCGTTATTCTACTGTGACACACGTGCAGTCGCACCCAAATAGAGTTGTAACATGAATGGGTGCATATGATTTACAGCTGTGATCTGTGCTGACAACAGAAATATGATTTCTCTTATAACAATAAATATAATTTATTTCAGAAAAATTTACCTAACTTGATTTTGTATTTAATCGTAATGGTTTGTATGACAGTGATAAGATTGTGAGAATTGAGCCAGACACTCAAACAATTATAGATTTTAACATTTTCTACGATGAATTTGCAGTATTCAAAGACAATGAACAGGGTGTGAATGTTTGACTCGGCCCGGGTCGCTCCAGTATCAGAAGTGGCTGTACGATGCGAGGTTTGATCCTTGAAGAACAGGCTGATAATGGAAGGAGCGTCGTCGTGTTTATTGACAGGAGGGCCGAGTCAGAGGCGACGCCGGTCTCGTGGCACGTGGGCCGGCCATGGCCGGAGCAAGCAGGCAGCAGCCACCCCACGTCTCGGCTTCTGCGTGTCCACCAGCACTCCAACTCCTACTCCAGGCAAGCCGGCACTCTCACTCCCATAGACATGAGACACCGAGAGGGAGAGAGAAATGTAATTTCTCTGGAAATATAAATCGCTCGCCATCAGCGGATTGAAGTTGGTCGATTGAGAGCAAGGCCCAACCTGAGGAACAGACGACACAGGTCAACCCTCTGCACACACAGTTTTTCTCCAGTCCCAGGGTCGTGCAGTGGCAAGATGTTTATTCCCTCGCCTGGTATGCAGGAGGCCATGAGTTTGATCCCGACATTGGCACCTGTATATTTGGAGTTTGCATGTTTTCTCCGTGGTCGCGTGGCTTTTTCTCCACGTCCTCTGGTTTTCCCTCCACATTTAGAAACATGTGTTTAGAGTATTTGGCTGCTATAAATTTCACATGATAATCCACTTTGTTGAGCTATCATTTGTGGCCAGGTGGCTTCTAAAAAAGAGCTACATAGCTCAGTCGGCCTTACCTGGTAGAATAAAATAGTTTTAGGTGCTGCTCTCGGCCAGAGTGTCCCCCTTGCGTGCTGCTGCACATTCCAAGAGGCACATCCCTCTGAGTCTGGGATGGAACCTACGAACCTGGGACGGTCCCTCTTGGCACCAGCAGTGGCTCTAACCGTGTGGGGCAGTGTGATGCCCCCAGAGTGGCCCCGGTATACGCGTGATGGCATTGGTGAAAGACGGTGCATGTGATCCTGGATTGTGCCCCCATGTTGTTGAAGCAGGGGTCCAAGTGTAGGAGCCTCTTTTGTATTTGGAATGTTTGCTAAATTTGATAAAAATCCAAAAAGAACCTAACATTGATCAAAGATTATTTCATTTGCAATATTTTGCTCCACAGTTTACACAGCATTCAATTAGTAGGCATTCAACATGAACTGGGAACTGCTTTGGCAGATTGCACACAAATGAATTATAAACGATTTTAGGACTAAATCTTGACTTAAAGCTTTCGTAACTGCAGGAATTCATATTCTTTGGGTCTTTCGGTAAAGTCATGTTGATAGGTTTTGTGTTTGTTTGTTGTTTTTTGTTATTTTCTTTGAACCTATATACGTGACTTTACCGAAAAACCCAATGAATACAGATTTTAGGACTTTCTTGAGCGGGAAGAAACTTTGTCAAGCCCCTCAATGAACAGGTTTTCTGGACCAATGTTTCCTAGTCACAGTTTTTAAAACAGGCACACCTTGAAGTGGTTTCAACTTCATTCTCATCAACAACATGTGTACTATTAAACAGATGCAACTGGGTGGCTTAAAGTAAAAGGCAAGACGTACGTGAACAGTGTGGGACCACAACTCACATTGAACACAGCAGAAATGCACGGTGGTTTGCACGTTTTTGGGTAATATGTCAATGGACGATATTAAGTGTAAGTATCCATTAATATTTAATTAATCAGCATATGTTTGTTGATATCTAAGCAAAACACAGTTTTTTCTACATTCCAATTATGGTTTCAATGGTAGTCGCCATGGAAATGGCAGTTGCCCATGGTAAACAAGAGAGAGAGTGCATGAGGGTGCGCGACCTCTGTGGAGACATCTCCGCCACATCTCCGCCACGTGCCATTCTGTAAAGTCATCAACGCTGAGCTCCAGCAGCCACAGCCTGGCAAGCACCTGTGGACAATGGGAAAACTCAGCGTAGTGTGACATGTGCAACGAAATACCCCTATTCACTAATTTATGACGTTCACTAATTAATGAGTCTCGTGGATTCAGCTGGTCGCTTTGGAGCTCCTCTATACATTCAATGTTCTTCTGCATCAGACAAGATTTGAGACCATTCCAAGCATAGACCAAGACCCGCTTGTTCGGGTAATCGTAAATGCACTCTTGCTCTCTGACCAAAATTCTAAGTGAAGGGATTCACAACAGCCTAACCAGCACGGAGTAATACGGAGTGAACTAACATGGAGTAACACAGAGTAAACTACGGGACGATAATGGGGGAATGTTGAGAATGGGTTGGGAAGTCTGTGGGAAGATGCGAGAGTGATGGCAGACGCGGTGGGAGATTTGAGAAACCGTGCGCTCAACCTCGATATGAGAAGCCAGGTAATATTTAGAGCGCCGTCGGCTGGCTCACAGCCCACGCTGACCTCGTAGGCATGACGAGACCTATGTAGGCCGCCCATGCGTGTTTTCTGTGCGTGGTTCTGATAAAAAATAACCATTGACAAATGTCCCTTAATATTTAGGTGTTTGCAATTTTAGCATCCATATTGAAAACTGTAAACTTGGCAAACACTTTTCCACAATTTCAGTAAATGTTTGGTGCTCGCCATTAGCCTTCTGGGAAACCTGGAAAATTTACCCAGAAACTTCGAGGCAATACCTTGAAACAGGTCTTATCTCGCAGCCAGTTTAATAATTTAGCAAATTATGGACAAATGAGATTATTTGTTCTATTTATAAGAACATCTATAAGTAAATTCAACTCACGTTTTATTAAATTTATCAGACAGTAGTACAGATGGCATCCTTTTCTATCTTTCTATTTTATAATCCTTGCAAATAATAGGATATATAAATAAGAGAGTGAAATATAAAATAATTTTCATTGACTTTAGGAAAAAATAATACCAATGTGGCAATGCTTATATTCCTTTCGTGCCACACTAACTTATGGCATTACTTGATTTGACAGTCATAAGCCCAGTGGTCATAAATCTATCATAGATTAACCCACTGGAGGTAATAATGAGGTGCTTATAATGAGTAATGTTTGTGGTGGTAATTGATCTGCTGTCCCCTCACCCTGCAGTGAGTCGTGTTCCAGCGAGGCCAGTACCCAGCAGTACGAGGGAGTGAACCACAGAGGGAGCCCTTCGCGCTGGCGCAACGAAGGTGGCTCTCCCCAGGGCCTGGCCCAGCGCTTGCCGCTCGCGCATTCCACGGGCAGCATCGACCAAATCGTTGCGTCCCCCGCGCGGTGGACGCCCCGTAGCCGCACCGACTCGGCCTACAGCTCCCTCTCCACGCCGCAGCCGGGGCCGGACGCCGGGGCCGACGCACCTCCGGCGGCCTCGCGGGTGTGCCGGGGCTGTGCCGGCGGCCTACGTCCCGTCGCGGGATGCCGCCACTTTTCATCCGCGGAAAATCTCCTGGGCTCTTCGCAGTCCTCGCCCGCGTGGGAGGACGGCACCCGCCAGCCGGAGGGGCCGCCCACGAGTGAGCTGGCGGCCCGCGAGCGGACCCTGCGACGCGTGAGCGCCACCTCGGACCTCGCGAGCCACTCCGCAGCGAACAGGTGGCAGAAGGCGGCCGCGTCGTCGCCCCCGGTGCCACCGGCACGAAGGGACAGCCTCAGGTTGAAGCGGCACCTGGACCGGGGCTCCCCATTGTGCGGCACGGCACAGCCGGCCACGCTTGCCGTGTGGTCGCACCAGATCCACCGCGTCGTTTCGGGGCCCGTGCAGCCCAACAGGCCGTTGTTCGCTGACGTGGACGTGAGTCCCGTCAGTACCCACGGCGGGGAGCTGGACACGGAGAGCCGATATGTGCAGCGCACGGACAGTAAGGCCGCGCACGCGCAGCAGAAGGTCATGGCGCACGCAGCGGATCACCGACTGGGAAGCGGCAAACCGAAGCCTGCGGTACCGGCCAGACCCTCCAGAAAAACGTTCCACACTCTGCGCGCGGATATGTGTGCACCGGAGGACAATGCGACACAAGTTTCACAGAATGGCGTTTACAAGGAAAACAGGCAACAGGCTGGACATGGGGGGACATGCGTTGGAAATGAAGGCATCGTAAGTGGTGGGGTTTCGGCCGCCTTTTTGCATCAAGAAGATCATAACGGCAACTACAAGTCATCACACAGCAACAACGCAGCGCCACTGCCGGCTGATAGTTTACTGGGAAGCGGCGACGTGGCCGGAACGCTTGGACTAACAGCCAACGTTTACAACATTGTCCGGGTTCATTCACCCAATGATATGAGCAGAATTGGACATAATGATTTTGCACAGCTCCGACGCACTGAAAATTGGGGACCGGACTCTCCTTTACATTATGATAACTTGATGCACTCTCGAGAGGCCAGTGAGATGAGTGTAAATGATGTGAACTATCGGTCAGATTGTGCGGAGTCCGCTTTCGGCTCTGCGCATTCAGAGAGGTTTTTCTGCATGACGGCACAGCAGGTGCCCGAGCCTGGCAAGCCGGCTGGCAGGGCCCGTACGGACCCAGCGGGAGATGCCTGGCCATGTGCCACTCCCGCAGAGCAGCAGTTCCGGGCCTACAGGCTCAGGGGCCAAGAAGATGGCAGCTACTGTCGGCGCTCGGTGGAGCCGTCCACTCCGCACTCTGCTGCTGCCCCACACCCCCGGCACAAGACTGTCGACAGGACCAGGAGCAAGAGCAGCTCGGAGCTCAACAGCTCTGTGAGCAGCAGAGATCTGGAAACTGGCCACAGGCAGGCACACGCAAGCTGGAAAGAGCACGACGACTCGTTTTCTGGTAGTTCCGGTTCTTTCAATCAGAGGTCATTTTCTTCTGAAGATGTCATCAGTGCTGAAAAAACCCCGATGTTGCACTTGTTATCGAAGGGCTACAGCAACGCATCTGTCAGTGAGGCAGTTATTGATAATCTTGCATCGCCGATTAAATATTCATCACCACTGCATATGCATTCCAGGAATTCTCATGGTGCCGTGGCTGGTGGTGCTGCGATGGAGATGGCACAAAAGGCGAATCTGTCTGGAGTCCGAAGCAGAAGTGTGGAGCTGATTGATAAAGAAGGCAATAGGGAAGACAATAATATTCCTTCCGCCAGCGATGAGGCATTCACGAGTTCTTACAGTCAGAGCATTAAGGCAGCACAGTCCAAGGTATTATCAGCAACCTCATTTAGTCGCAAAGACCTTAACTTTAAACCTGTGCAGGCTCCGCTTCTGTCCAATTTTTCTGGTTGTAATAAGACAACTAGATGGAATCATGTTCCAAGCTCAGGACAAACTTCGCATCCAAAATCCAAAAAGATGGAGCATCCGGTTCAGCAAATGAGCCTGGAGAAGCCAGCGCCACCACAAACACTGGACATGGAGACAAGTGCACGTGCGTTCCATCCATACGCCCAGAAGCAGCTGAGTGCAGAGATGAAGAAACGCTCATACTCTGAGCCTGAGAAGCTGCACGAGATTGCCCGACTGGCACCCGTACGCAGAATCGATGCACCGTGCACGGATCCCGACAATGAGTGGAGTAGCTGCGTGGATCACAGGAAGAGGCCAGAGCACGAGCACGGGGGAGGCAGCAGCGCACTTCAGCACAGACCAGCGCTCTCCCGGCCGCCACTCCGCGAACAGCAGCACAACGCCCTGGCCGCCTTCATGGAGAGGAAGACGGGGAGGAAGCCCACTACCAAGGAGGCTCACCCTCTCAGTGCACCGCCTTGCGAAACCACTCGCAGATTCTTAACGCACCAGCCAAACTCGTATGAATACAGGAATTCATCGAACAATCTGGAGTCGGGCAGCCACAGTGGAAGTGACTCCACTCCCAGCCCCTTGTACAGACCCACTGCACAGCAAATGTCAATGTCTGAAATGAACTTGAACCACTCTGCCCTGAGGGAGCTCAATAGCAGGGAAGATGGAGTGCAGAATCTCTCCAGCAAACCATCACGCTTCTCCGATTCACTTTATTTCTATCAGCATAAAGCTCATCAGCCTCGTCCTCGTGGGGAATTGATGACCGCGTCCAACTCCAACAGGAAGGCTGACAAGTTTCCCTCGGCAGAAGATCTGCTGGAACGACCCAGCCACCCCGTGCACGTCCGCTCCCGGTCCTCGCCATCCGACCGCATCATGCATCTGGTGAGTTGGGGAAGCGCAAGCAAGGCTCGAGTTCACCACTGGTTTTGTTTTCGGGGTCAACCATGTGGTAGGCTGCATTCCAGCATGAATTTGACATTTCTTCCAAACTTTAAATAGGTCGTGGCATTTGGGAAAAGATTAACAGGGACAGGATGGTGAGACAGTACCTGCGTGTTGTTTTTTAACGCAGTTTTATTTTCTTTGCTCATTGCAAGCCACCGCGATGGCCTGCGGCATGACTGGGATTCCACGCAGTGTGTGGGACAGCTGCGGCTCACTTGAAAGAGTCTCTCATGCCACTGCCGACTCCGGCGCAATTGCAGCAATCGGCTCTTTTGAATCATCGAGACGCACTTCATGGCAGGTGGCTTCACAGAGATGGGAATGTCTCTTGAGGGCCCTCAAGTGGGGGGGGGGGCCTTCGAGAGCCCCCCATTGGAGAGCCCCCCAGCTGTCGTCATGCGGTGACAGCACCACTTGCGATCTTTTGACTTGCACTGACCGCTTGATGAGGCCACAGCAATCGCAGCGACACATTATGTGTACACTTGCGATGGCATGCTTTACATTTTATCGCAATTGTGCTGCTGTGATGAATCTTATTTCATTTGGTCAATGGAGAACAACTATTTGAGATGCACTTGGAAGTGATTTAGTCATTTAAACTCGCCTACTCCCTCAGCCAAATGTTATATTTAGGGGAGTGTTCAGTTCTATGCCCAACGGTTTGGTGTTCGTAGCTGCAGTCGCAACACAGGAGAGAGAGCCTCTGATTTTCCACATGCACTAGGTGACTGATGTTGTGAGATAGAAAGAGTGCTGCAAGTTGTGGCCCCAGGGCACAGAACTGCTATGACTGCATTTAGCTTCTCTTTCCCAGCACCGTCCAGTGCTCCCTGTTGCCAGGCCGAGAGTGGTCTACACTTATCCTGTCTCAGTATTGAAACAAACTCTGTTGGGTTTGCCCAAATGAAGTGAAGGGACAATTCATACGATTCCCTTTGCTCAAGTGGCGAATGGACTCAAACCACCGCCTCACTGCTCCTAAGAGGCTGATGTAATCGCCGGGTGCGCGTCGGGGTGGACGCTCGTCTGAGTGGACGCTCATCAAGGTGGACGTTCGTGTGGGTGGACGTTCGTGTGGGTGGACGCGTCGCCCCCCAGCGAGTATAAGGAGCTCCGCGGGGCCACCGCTCTGTTTCCAGTGCCCACCCTGGTGACCTCCCACCCAGACTCTCGCCCCCCCCCCCACCTAACGTTGTGCAAACATTATAAGCACTTTATTAGGCTTAATGCAAGTCTCATTGACCGTTATTGAACGGTTATAAACATTTGAACTTTATTTAGTGTGCAGTTTCATTTCATTTGAAGGCGCACAATTGCTATCAAGTTCATTTGTAGCCATAAAACTTGTGGTGCCATTCAGGTATTCAAGACATACATACAGTTTGAGAATAGTTGCACACTCGGCTTTAAACTCTGACTCAAGGGTGGCTATTGCTGCTGCTGCTGCAAGTCTGGGTGTTGTCTTGTAGTTTTAGTTTGGTGTTTTAATTGACCGATTATTTTTGTTTAAATTCATTTTAATATCACAATTTTTTTTATTGCAATTTCCCATCATGATAATTTTTACATTTTCCTCTACCTTTATCCTCATGAACTGCTTACAAATTAAAAAACCCCGAAAAGAATCCAAATCATGAGGAGGTTTTTGCATTTCAGGCAACTTTAGCCAGGCAATGGTGGTGCAACGTTGCCTGTATTCCTGCCCTGTGGAGGCAGCGAGGGTTGTTGGATCGCACAAATCTTATGAAACTCCCTTCCTGTGGGCGTCGAGGAGGATCCCTAGCCTGGCCTACGACTGCCGTCTGCTCTCTGTACCATGCGGCCGTGCATTATGAGTTGAAATTATTATGTCAGTGGTGAAAAAGGCATGTGTCGGTGAATTGCATAATGAGTAAATTTATTTTACAAAATATGTAAACATTATACCGTTAATAATAAGGGCACTTTTCTAAATTACATGAGACACAAAGATATACCAAACACAGGGATACAGGCACTTGCACACAGACATACACACGAAGACAAATATTCCCCGTATAGCCTCATCAGACTTTTGGGGCAAGTGCTGTTAGTGAGCACCTATGAAGGCTGGCACGGCACATAAGGTGGTGGGTTACCAGCACCAGGTCTGGCCGCCTTTGTCTCCCGAGTGGCGATGTTTACTCACCTCACCAGGTACTAATTTGAGTACCAAGTGTGAATTAAAGAAAATGCACACATATACGCTGGAGGAAAACAAATGTCCACAAGTGGTTTCAGCAGGCGAGCCAGTCAATAGCACAGCTGCAGCGCTTGCTCGTAGCACTCGCCGGCCTGCATCAAGCGGCAGTAAGTGTGCGCAGGTGCAAGCGGCAGGCGCAGGGAATATCACTAGGAATGTTTTGCTAGGGAACAGGCCTTGCAGTGGTCTTTAGCTTGGCCGTGTCTCTACTACGCACAACAGCGCACGTGCCCACGCAGACATTTCATATGTGTAACCTTTCGACGTGCCAATGCGTGTTTCTGGCCGTGTGCTGTTGCGCTGCGCGTTGAACGATTTGTGCTGAGACCCGTGTTGCGCCGAGTGCCCCTGCCATGTATTTTTTCTGCTCTTGTCTCATGCTGGGTCTGTCATGCAGGAGCCGACGGATGGGGAACTTGGCGTCACCAAATTTAGCTGCATGCTCGTGCCGGCCTCCCGAGGGCATGAAACGCAACATGGGCCCATCCCAGCTAGGTAACCTCAAGGAATCCATTTTTTGATAAACGACTGTTGGACTTCAGTTTCACGATGGCATGTGATATATGATCATCATCGGTTCTTTCTAACACCGCGCCTCCCATGCATGACTTCTCGACCGTCCTGCAGCAGTAAAGCCAATGAGACCCCCCAGTAGCAGCTGTCCCCTGTTTGGCGTGAGGTAAACACAGCACCGGCCAATTCGTGGGCAATTAGACTGGCAGTAGGGGGCGTTGTTGCTGTGTGGCTTAAGTGATTTGGGAATATCGACCACGTCCACTGTGAAGCATACGGTCCGTGGGATTGATGGTTAATCCACCCGCAATACTAACGAGGACGGCCGCTCGGCTCGTACCGCCAACCTCTACAGCAAGCTGTGCACACTGGGCCACGTCACCGCCCCATGACGGCTACCGTGACGTTTCCTGCTGTGTTATGAGTTTCTCATGCTCGCTTGGGTGTTCTGATGATGTCTGTACTGCCACACACTTGTTTGACGTTGTATGTTAAACACGTAGTTCGGAGTTTGAAGAACATTGGCCTCATCTCTCTCATGTAGAGACGCGGAGTAGATCATCAGTGGTGCCTCTTTTTCATATTCAAGCAAGAGTTAAACTGCACTTCCACAAAAATGTCCCTAATTGATACATCGCTCGCACAACTGGTGGTCGGGTGGTGTTGTCGTTGCAGTAATTTTTTTTTATGTTGGTGCAGCCTGGCGAGGGGATCTCTAGACCCCAATGTGCAGTGTCCCCCTCCCCTGCACTAAGTGGTTAATTCATAGAGTGACCACCACCACTACCTTTGTTTTCTTATCTGCGATGAAAATCCGTAATGTGCAAGAGCCATATCAAGGCAGTGTGGCACGTTAATGTGCCTGTGTAGAACGAGTCGCAGTGAGGACCCCCAAACAGCACTTGCTCTGTGTGCATGACCATCGACACAAATTTATCTTCTTCTGGGATCGTGCAGCGACCTCACTCCCCATGTTCTGTGCCTCTCTGTCGGAATGTCCGTCAGTGGCTGTAATGTCGACTGCAGTGAAGGAATGCCGATCCACATAGCACAGTTGGTGAACCGGAGCCAGATGATGATTGTGCTGGGCACAGAATCTCGAATCTCACAGAGCAACGTTTTCTTTGGATCACTGGTGGCTTAGGCTAGTTTTGTCACTGCACCAATGTAAATGGACATTGGATGATAATAAATTAAATCACTTTCATAATTGACCTTAAAATGTAAAGCACAGGATACTCATACATCCTCAAATTGTAATTCACTGTGGACGTTTTTGTTGTCTTTCCCCTGCACCTCTGATTGGCACGATTGGCTATGTACGGTGCAAAAGAAGTTCAACATACCTACATACGATTTAAACTTAAACGAAAACTTTTTGGTTTAACGTGTCTTGCACGTGTTATATTTTCGGGTGTTTCGATGCTGTCTTATTCACCTGTTTCTGCCAAACATCTCATCCTCTCACACAACGCAGAGAAAAGGAATTCGGAGTGTATCCAGTGCCTTCGGGGACCAGGCAAAGCAGCACCAGCAGCAGCACTGAGAAGGGCGAATCAAGCTCACAACCGAGAGGTGTCGGGGATCATGCTCGATCCTTCGGTGTCCATAACCCGCGATGGTCCAAGCAGCTGCCAGAACATCACGGAGATGAGAGGACATTTCCAGACATGACTTCCATAGGCTCGGAAAGCTGTAATTCGTTGTGGAATGATGGCGGGAATTCAGTAGCAAGCCAGGTCCTTTCTAGAGCAAAAGAGAGGGCAAGAATCAAGACTCAGCAGGATCACTTACCGGCTGCTGTTGCAGAAGCTGCCCCCCTCGGACAGAAGAGCCCAGCGAGGTCACTATCAGCATTTGAAGTCGAAACGAGCCGTGGGGATTTCGAAAATGAAGCCAAGGTTTTGCTGGTGGAACACGAAGGCCATAAAAGCCACGCAAGATCAGAGGGGCACATTGCTCGTCCAGATGCTCAAGATTTAGAACCGACGGAATCGGCAGTAGCTGCAGGTCCTATGGACAGCCTCATGGAGGAGGCAGAGCTGATAAATCCTTCACCTCCACCTCGGCCTCCACTCCCTCATCCAGAAAGCCTGGGCTGGAGGCCAGCAGTTAAAAATGGTCAAGTGCAATCGGAGATCTTAAAGTCTCAACACACGAGCGCTTCCGCATCATCTGGTGGGAGTTCTCAGACTCGCATTCTGTTATCTCAAAATCCAGACTCTCCATTTACACCATCTTCCCAGAATGAGGACGGTGACGATGATGTTTTCATGGATGTTGGGAGGGCATTCCCCCCACCCGTACCACAGCTTCCCGGTTCTCTGCACATATCTCTGTGAGTGCTGCATTGTCCACAACACTGCCCATATGCCGCACGAGTGCCTTCATCGTTTTCAGCTGCATCATTTACCATAAGATAACTTAAGCCACAGATACTCCACTGCTGAGAAAACGATTCCAGGGTAATTTTCTCACTCATGCACTGTTGTTGTGGCTGTGTGGGTTACAGGAAGACAACACGCAGAGTGCACCAAGACCTATATCAGCAGAGTTGTTATTCGGATGTACGAGCAGGGCTAACATTTACAATCTTATTCATATTGCTATGTAGGCAGTAGTTATGTTATATGCAGTATTACTAAGCTCATGTTTTTGCGCTACATTAATAATCGCTGGACTGCATGAGGTGATTAATGTTTACGCATTGTCTAATGGTCCTCAGTTCCTAACTGGAATGTCCCCGGTGGAGCCCAGAGCTGTCACACACCCGGAGGCTTGGGCAGCGGTTTTGGCAACAGTTCCGACCATTGGTTGTGTGGATTGGTTCACCAGTGTCACTTATAGATGCCGTTAATTAAAAACTGGTATGAAATTATATTTTGTAATCTTGCATATTTCATTATTGAATCTGTTAATTCCTTTGAGAATCGGTGTAAAAAGCACCATTCTTAAGTAAAATGATGAGGATGGCTGTTAATGAGCAGACCTTATTCAACACCTCCTCTGGCCTGGTGGCTCAGTGGTTGAGTGAGCGGCTTGCAGTCAGAAGCTTACTAATGTAATTCCTATCATCCCTCCAAGGTCGATAAAATTAGTAATACTTTATAGGGAAGTCAAACTGGTTGTGTTATGGATAGACCCATCCCCTGCCATAGTAATGAGGAATTACACTACTCGCTTAAAACTGTAAACATGACAGGAGCACTGACTGCCTCAGTCACTTTTTTAATTCAAGGAAGGCCGATGCACATTTTACAGAGTTACGTAAATTTCCACATTTTGCACGATTTAATTTCGATTTCTGTTCACTTCATTGTTTTTGGCCTGTGACCAAAGCTCTTGGAACGTGCCTGGTCCTTTGAGAGCAAGTTTAGGCCTGAATAGTGCTTGTATGGGTGTAGTAACCATTATGCAGTGGAGAGCAGTGCAGCCAAAGCTCTCTCCCCTTCACCACCCTGCGGTGAAGTAGGGTCAGATAACCCTCACAGCCCGCATGGTGTACAGAGGCCCTCATCCAGCAGTGGATTGACAAACGAGCTGTACATTAATATGCGTACACATGCACGATGTTTGAACTAGTAATTCTGAAACCGAGGGTCGCCTTAGCAAAAGCATTGACGTGCGGTGCAATGTACTTTGTCTTTCAGGGAGAACACCTCTTCCTTTGGGGAGCAAACCGGCCGGTCCCAAACTGGCGTCTGCTCCCCTGCGCCCAGTCACCCTGCCTCCTCCGTGCCCCCCAGTGAGGGAGCTGTGGAAGTGGGGGTCGGCGACTCTGTTGTCCGCACTAGGACCCCCAAGAAGGAGCCGCAAGGGGCAGCCAAGCAGGGGGAGCCAGCCGTCCCCGAGGCCACGCACGATGCGGTGCCAGGTGCGTGTTTATGTTCTCCCCGTTCTCTGTCCGATGGCGTGTGGGTTTTCTTCGGATTTTTTTTCGGTTTTCTACCACATCGTATAAACGCTCATTGAATTGATTCATACTTTATTTTTGGTTGAGGCCACATAGTGATCTGACCAAATGTATGTCATTAAGTACCCTCCACAACCTGACACAGCCAAATACATGTATTGTCCTGTAGTGTTAAGCTCACACCAGTATGTTGAAGAACAATTTTCACGAATAAATGTATCAATTAGGTATACAGCTTCTAGATTTTAAGTTTTCGTAACTGCAAGGATCCATACTTTTTGGTTTTTTCGGTAAAGTCACGTAGGTAAAAAACTAAATAAATGAAAATGAAAAAATGAAGTGATTTAATTTAGTTGTTAAAATTTTTTAATTTTAATTTATTTAGTTTTTTACCTACGTGACTTTATCGAAAAAACCAAAAAGTAGGTATACAGCGTTTCGTGGCACTGTACCAAACATCATCAGGACAAGATCCAGGATTCATCTTTTTGGTTCTTTCGGTAAAGTCACGTAGAATGGAAATAATAAAATAATTAAAATAAAACATTATACAATAATTCTCACGACGTTTCGGCCACAACGCAAGCAGCCGTCCTCAGGTGGAGAACAGGTCTGTCGAGGAGACAGAGTCTGAATGAACACCACCAGGCTTGGGAGACGTTCTTTAGAGGCAATACTTTTATTGTAACATCAACCCGTTAACACAAAGGGGTAACTGCCCCTTCACCAAATACAGCCTAGGGTGGTGACCACCCAGCTAACTACTCTATACGTAGGAGTTACAGCGACGAAGGGTCAGACCCTCACTCGGGTCCCCGACCCCGTGTTGATGCCTCGTAGAGCTTCCAGCTTGTAGACGTGGAGCTTCCAGCTTGTAGAACGAAGAACCCCGGTTCCTCCCAGGGACCCACCTTGTATCCCCCCGGGTCGGGGCCGCTCCGCTCTTGACTCCGCCCGCCTTCTCGAGCGTTCTAGCTCCCTCTAGCTCCCTCTCGAGAGCTCTCCACTGGACACGTGATCACCCCCTAGCCCCCCCACCTGGGGCCTTCTCTGTGGACACTCCGGATCACGTGTCTACGGGGTCAACCAGAGTGCCATGGCCCGGGGCAACCCTGCCCCTGGGCTGACACTCTCCCACTCCCCCTGGTGGGAGCTCGCACTACACGCTATGTGTGGTACCCGCTTCTATCCCAGCGCTCACTAAGCCCCGCTAGGGCTGGTACTATACCCGCCTAAGGGGTGTACGCGATGAAGGTGCATCGCACGCCGCGTTGTGCTAGAGCCGGCCTCACACAGAAACCCACATCCCTGATGTCACTACACAGGCGTTAAAACCAGGCACTTTAATTCTACTAAATCATTGAAATCATTAAGAACCCCTATCACTGATATATATATGTAGAGTGCATAAATATGATAGTGTAGACCCTGTATTCCACGTGGATAGTCTGGGACTGTTGTTATTGTTCTTCAGCCTTGCGCAAGGTTGCATTTAGCGTTGAAAAATCGTCAGGAATTGAAATATTTTTGCAAAGTTACTTATATTTCATCATGGGACCTCCTTTGCCAGTACCAAAATATGATAATAGTGTTTCCATTTTTTTCTGGCAAAAAACAGGTGTTCAGATGTTAAAACACCAAACTGAAACCTTTTACAAGGAATCATTTCTGCATTAACCACAATACTTGTGGTCAGAATGCAAACAAAAACATACTCTGATAATATATGCATTGTCTTTGAAACTGATTGGTCCACACCAGAGACAGCTTTCTTTCGAGCCTTGTCTCAAACGGTGTTAGACCAGAGGACGCCAGAAGGCCTTTTGGCGTCCTCTGGTTTTGTTGCCAGAAAAAAGGGGGGAAAACCTATTCTCTTGTACTTATATACTTTATTTGTTTTCGTGACTTGCTTACCTTTCGTACACTTTATTCTCCAATAACGCAGTTGTTGCATTCCTGAAGAACAGCGCGTTATCAAAAAATGGCGTTATAATACCCTTTGATTCAATTGGAATTAAGCAGTTACGAGTAGTAGGTTTTCGAAAACACCAACATGACTAACATTTATCTTGATAAGTTGTTATATTATTGTTCATTTGTACGTGTTCTTTTATAATTACAGTGTCTTACACAGTATATTTGGTAAAGCACAGTCTGCGATAACGTGAGATGCATATGCAGGCTGAACAAAGAAGCATGGGTAGCATCTAGAAGCATTCACGAGCATCGCGCCTTGTGCAATGTTACGCCGAGGCAGCCATACATCCGCTTATTCCTATTTGCGCGACGTAATTCTGTTCACTCAATGGCGTTATATCCAATTCACATCCGCGTTATAAAAGATGTGTTCCCTAATACATTAATCGCATTATATCCAATTTGCGTAATAAAAACATGCAGTGTTATAGCAGAACAGACTATACTTTGAACTCATATCAGTTTTTATATTGTTTGTCGTTCTAACTTTTTGATCTACCCCTACTGGACGTCTCTAAAAAAGAGCTTCATAGCCCATCCGATTCCAGGTTACCAATGGGCCCATTCATTCCGAATGTTATTCCATGCGTTTTTAACTCAGAACCCATCCTATAACAATCCCTTTCTCTAAAAACACACAAGAACGATTTTATAAATGCCATTTGTTACCATTGCCATGGGGTAATATCCGCCTGTCCTAATCAGATCCCTCTTACCGCTTTGTTGCAGGAGAACGTGGTCAGCCTGCCCTGCTAACTCCGATCGCCGGGCATCCACAACAGCGGCCCAGGAAGAAGAGACCTAGGCCGGTGCCGGATGTGGATGAGCGACTTGCCAGGGAGCTGCTGGTGGCTGTCATGAAAGCCATGGCCGAAGTTGAGCCAGGGGCTGGATTTCCCGACCTCCTGCTGCCCGAGAACCAGGCACATGCTGCTGCACACATGATGGAGGAGTTCTTCCCAGAGATGGAGGAAGCACTGGAGGAGGAGGAGGAGTGGGAGGAGGAGGACAATCACCGCCCCCCCCCACAAACGTAGGACCGCCATCAAGCGCACTGTTCACTTCAGACACGTGTAGCACTCGTTCACGTTGCTCTCACACAGGAACACAAGATTAATTTCATCTCTTTTGAGCCCCGCTCTCAAATCACTGCTGAACAAAGGGCTCCCCATGACGTGCCAGCCATGGGATTTGGTTGATCATACTTCACCACGTTGATCAGTATGTGTTGGTGACGGTGGTGAGGGAGGGCCGGTTTCGATAAAAGTCGCTACTGATTTAGCTAGTTTTCATTGCGCAGTGTGCAAACCACTGCACTACTGTTCCGAAAGTGAAACGTACTTCTCATTTATGAATCAAATTTCTTTTTGCAAGTCTTGAGGCTCAGTGAAGTGATTATTTGTATATATGTGGAACTTCTTTGGCACTGTACGTAGCCAACCATGCTTATCGGAGATTCTTGCTATAACACTTGTCATTGGTCACCACACAGACCTATTGTTAGATTGAATCGGGGTTGCTGAGAACAGCCCTTAAAAACCCAAGATGCCAAGTAGACCAGCAACAAAAAGTGTGATTTAAGGTGTAATATCTACATGATGAGAGAAGGCAAGACAGCTAGTTGCACGTAGAGGATAATTTAAAGTTTAGATTTTTTAAAATGATTTTACCACTGTCAGCCGGTTACAGGTGTCTGTCCTATATATCATATCTCCGTGAGAGAGTAGGAGTGGCATTGAAGCCTCCACTCCCATGACATTGTAGAGCAAAGGGCCTCACCATAGCATTGGCCTCGATGAGAATGGCCGATATTCTCCCTGTAATTGGGGAGCCTTGCTCTGGCCTGGCAGGCTCCCGAGCGCATTACCTGTCCCACGCATCTCTGCAGAGGAGACGAAGCGTGCGCGAACATTCCGTGCCTTCCTTGGTGTCGTAAGGTCGGCCACTGCTGTGGTGGTGCCTCTCCTCCGGCGTTACGTGGTCTGGGTGTACACCGGGGAGTATAGGACTCGCAGCTTGAGATGTCGTTGTCCTGAGACTTTTCATTGTCTCACCTGTAACTCCCTCCCTGTAAACACATGGGGCAGGCAACATCACAAACGAGTTCCAGGTGTGCCGCCGCAGCGTCGTCTCGTGACGACCGATTGGCGGGTGTCACATGAGTGCAGCACACCGTGCCAATGGGAGCTGTCCGAGTAATGTGTGGTTAGACGTTCACCTCGCACGCCTGGTGGCATTCTCTCAGGAGGAGCATACGTGGGATTTGGATGTCTGCGCTATGTGTGCGATTGCAACAAATCAAATCAGAGTGAGGGATAGGCGGAGGGAGCGGCATTGCACACGAGTTTCACAACGTGTGATCTCTAGCTCTTGGTTTCTGCTGCAACCTGTGGAGGGCACTGAGCATCTCGTCTCCCAGCAGACTGGTGTACGATCGTGCAAGCCCGAGCAGAGCATCCAGCACATCTCCACAGCCCTGCGACACCTCCACGCCAAAAGCTGCCCCTGCTGAGCAGACGTGTTGCAAGGAGGGCCCCCAAAACAGCGCTGGGGACAATGACAACCCCCCTCCCAGCCAGGCAGCAGACGTGGACATCACCAACATGAAGGTTGCGCCACATTGCAAAGCATTCTTTCTGACTCCATTCAACTTTTAATGTTCACGGGGATAAGTTCCTATAGAATGGCATGAATATTAATTCTGCGAATATGAATACGTAAAGCATATGAGGAAAATGCAGTTTAACACGTAGGCTTTCGCGACCAGTATTATTCATAATGAAGGTTTTTGGGTTAGATCGCGTTATTTATAAATGTGTCGCAACGACGTTTCGTTATATTGGACAGACGGGACGTAACATTAGCGTAAGACTAAAAGAACACCAAAGGAACATTAAATTATCCTAAACACAGCTGTCAGCAGTGGCAGAGCATGCTTGTTAACAAGGACATTCAATTGATTTTGATAACGTTGAAGTGTTATCCGGAACTAATTATTACTGGCCAAGATTAGAGAATCAATTCAAATTAAGAATTCAAATAATTTTAATCGCTGTGATAGCTATAGACTCAGCACAGCCTGGAAGCGTATTATTCAGTAATACACAACACACATTGCAATTCCTTACAGGTGAGCCACATGTTAAGTGGCTGATTACTGATCTATTACATAATTACTCTTTGGTTCTTTCGGTAAAGTCACTTAGGTAGACATTTTTTATAAAAAAAATATCACGACGTTTTGATCGCAACACAAGCGGTCGTCCTCAGGCGGAAAAAATAATCCAGCAGTGGAACTGCTGAACCAGCGAGAGAGCTGTTACATCAAGGTTATATATGTGGCGAAGGGCAAGCAGGCGGGGTCTGAGCTGGAAAGGAATTCCATCTCCAGACGCAAGCACGTCAGTTGTGTTTTGCAACACCCTGTCAATTATATACTAGCTTTACTACCCGGCTTCGCCCGAGACTTGGATTCTTGTCTTGGATTAATAGACGGCCTACGCGGAGGGTGGGATGCGTGACGTCAGCAGGCACACTGCGTGACGCTGCCGCATGCGGGAGACATCACAGACGTGACGTCACCGCTCACTTGCCGTACAAAATATATGCATTTTTGCGCCCCCCCCCCCAAAATACAAAAGTCTATTTTTATACTTTTTGCATTGTGTACAGTCTGGAAGCTACCCACATGCCAAATTTCAAGTTTGTTGCATGTTGGGAAGTATGCTCAACATTTCGAACAGACACACATATTCACAAATTTCCCTTTTATCTATGTTATATTATGTACATGTTTTCCATGATGATTGGGTCTTTAAACACGACATGAAGGTCGAGTGTCTCACAAGGTGCCTCGTGAGCCCTGGGTAATAAAGTGACAACACTTAAGATTATTTGGGGACTGCTATACATTTCCATGTGATAAGCCACTTCGTTGAGCTAGCATTTGTGGCCAGGTAGCTTTTGAAAAAAGCTATATAGCTGAGTGGGCCTTACCTGGTAAAATAAAAATGGTTTAGTTCTTAATTCAACAGAATCTTCAGACTCAGCGAGGCTGAAGTTGGTAAATAATAGGCATTATTTAATGATCTTTCCTGAAACGTGACGCCATGCAGGCAGTGGGGTTATTTGACATGATTTCTTCTACTGTCCCTCTACTGTCCACATTGTCTACCGCACCAGTTTAATGTATGGTGGTCACCCACACGAGCATTTTCCAGGCTCAATCCCACTTTGCTTCTGAGGTCTGATGGGATCGGGCGCATTCCGTGTGATTTGGTCATGGGCTGAAATGCCGTGGCCCTTCTCCCCAATAAGAATTGTATGGTTAGTCTGCAGCACGCCCTTTACATGCCCATGTTTGTATGTACAAGGTTAACATACAGGTGCAGCCCTGCAATTGCTCGCTCACGCCACTGCTGAAAGGGCCTCCTCTCGAGGGATTACTGGAAATCACCTCTCGATGTTATTATGGCCGACCCTTCCATGTTAGCGATACTTTACCCCACGACGTGCAACCTGCCAATCGACTAACTGTTGGGTAGACAGACGCAGGGTGAGTTAAGAAACTTACCCATCATTTTAAATTCCATGCCGATAGATCAAACCGGCAACCTCTGGATTGCAAGTCCATTTTACCTCCCGTGACACCATGCCGGCACAATACGTTGAAATACCTCGGGCTTAATTTCTCACTCGATATTTTTCGATCATGCTGTTAGGCTGACTTGAAGTAATGGTTATCGGCAAAAGGCACTACCACTGGAGCACAGGGTATGCCTATCTGTATTAATAACATATTACTGTAGCCTATATTACTGTAGCCTATATTACTATAATCATATGATACTGCAGAAATATAAAAAAAATAAGGCAAGATGGATGGAGTGTGCCCAAAAAAATTTCTGCATTGGACTGCTCGGGACTGTTCCAGCTGAAATGAAGCACCTGTATGTGCCCTCCAACATCTTGTGCAGTGACAACAATCTCCCGTGCGTGCGTGTGTGTGCATGTGTGTGTGCGTGTGTGTGTGCATGTGTGTGTGCATGTGTGTGTGTGTGCATGTGTGTGTGTGTGCGTGTGTGTGCGCGTGTGTGTGCGTGTGTGTGTGTGTGCGCGTGCGTGCGCGTGCGCGTGCGTGTGTGTGCGCGTGTGTGTGTGCGCGTGTGTGTGTGCGCGTGTGTGTGTGCGCGTGTGTGTGTGCGCGTGCGTGTGTGCGCGTGCGTGTGTGCGCGTGCGCGTGCGTGTGTGTATGTGCGTGTGTGCGTGTGTGGCTACAGGAGGAGCTGCTGCGCTGTGTGGAGCGGCAACTCGAGCGCCTGAAAATCGAGCGGGCGCAGCTGGCAGAGCGCGTGGGCAGCGCGCGCTCCCTCACCCGTGCCGTCGAGGCGACCGTCCAGCAGCGCTGCCGGCCGAGCGAAGTGGACAAGTTCTCCCAGCTCATGTCTGACATGGACACGCTGGTGTCCCTGCTGCTGTCCATATGCGGGAGACTTGCGCGCACACAGAGCGCCCTGGAGGAACTCGGGTCTGACGGGAACCCTGAGTGCAGGGTGAGTAGGAAACACATCACGATATGATAATTGGTTTTTTACCCTTCTATCTGGCAACAAAACTGACACCTTTTTACATCACGATTTGTGCCACGGTTGGTCGCCATCGCTTTGCGGTAAGAGCTGAAGGCGCAGCTCCGCAATTATCGGCTCGTGCCACCACTGGAAGAAGGAGTCCCACTAGAGGGTATTTTGGCCTACTCTTTCACACTGGCCAGGTGTCTTTGATAGAGTGGGATTATCCAAACTTGACCACACCACACGTGACCTGGCAACTGACTCTGGTTGAACCCGTTTATGCTTCTGGGTGGACAGAGGCAGTGGGGGGAGGATTGAAGAAATGTGTATCATTGTTTCTAATGCCTTGCCGTAAGATCGAACAGGCAGCATCGAGATTGTGTGTTGACCGTTACAACGCGGCAGAAGTGAAATGCGTTAAACACTGTTGTAATTGCTTTGTTTTACGTAGCAAAATTTAACGGGCTTGTAAGTGCCTTACGCACTCCAAAACATGGAGGCAATACCAAGGCAATAGTACCCTTCAGGTGTTTGGGGATGTGTATTTCAGTCTTCGCAAGTCATGTTTGAATGTTACTCATGGCTTTGGAGATGTGCTGCGCTTTTATCAATTGGAGATTGTCTGGCTGTGAAGTATTTAAAAACTAATTCTTGTATATGCGCATGGTGTGCCATACATGATGGGCATGCTTGTTATTGCATGAGAGTGTGTAGCTGTTGTATGACCTAATGATATGGTGACACTGTGCTGGCAGTGGTGCACAGACAACAAAGAGCTCAACACATTCGTCAATAACACCGTGTGGCCTGAAAAGGAAAGTATAAAATAATCGACTTTTTGAGTAATGGCCCTTCTTCATAGCACATAAATAGAGGCAAGAGTGATCTGTCTCTTATCTATCTCCCATCTCTCTCCTGGCATCTGTATTCATGAGTAAGGGACAATGCCCAGGACGTTACGTCTTATATCTGTTTCCTTTTTGAAAGTTGTGGCGAGCCTCCCTCAATGCTTGTTTTGCACCACATTAATTGAGGTGCAGCTCAAATTTGCATTGGTAGTTTTATTTAAAAGTAGCACTGGTATTTCGGTGCTGCACATGTGAAAATCAAGTGATCCTTGACATTTGTTTGTTAAATGTTGGGCCTCGTCTTGTAACCGTCTTGTTTCACGTGATCCTTCATCTACACTGAGCAGCGGTCGCTGGAGAGCAAAGCACAAGATCTGTGCGTGAAGCGCGAGGACGCTCGGGATCTGCAGCAAGCGCTCAAGCGGCGAGAATGCTCCATGGCGGCCGTGCTGGCAAGCCGCTTGGACGACCGGGAGATGAGCGACTACTGTTACCTGACGCGCCTCAAGCCGGCGCTGCTCATCGCTCACAAGCGACTGGAGGAGAGTGTGCGTCTGCGCGAGCAGCAGGCCCGCGCCGTGCGCGAGAGCCTGCCTTGGCACGTGGCACGAGTGGGCGGCACGGAGGTCACGGACGGTGAGCTTGGTGCCGCTCCGTATGTCCCGGCCTCGCAGGCCTCGCAGGCCTTGCCGTTGCCAGACTCTTTTGCACCGGCTGCTTCTGCCACTCCCACCGCGCTGTGAGATTCGTGTCGTGTTTTACTGCGAGTCCACCAAAAATTGTGTCTTTTAGTAATAATAAGTTTGTTCAAAAGCATTTTGCACAGTTTGTGATTGTACAACCATCAGCACTCTTTATTTAAATCCTATAAATCTTATTCATTGCTTCACCAAGCTAATGCCTTCCAGTTTTTGGTATAATGTTGTTAACTTCTTTCCTAAAAAGTGTAATCTTTCAAGATTTGTAAATATTTTTTTAAAGCTACGATATTACAACTTCAGGAAACAAATGATTGTGGTTGGCGAACACAATGACCTGCTCCCTGCAGCAGATCATCACTTTCTAGAACTGCATTCGTGTAAAATATATTGTTGTTCACCAGGACCACTGAGCTAATGTTATTGACAGGCATCATGGCAAACTCTTTACATTTGGGGTCGGTGGATCAGGAAAACTTCAGCGTGCTCTGGAACCAACCAACATTCGGACAGCGGTGGTCACTAGGTGAAGGCACATCAGGTGGACTGCTGGCCTATACGACTTTGAAGTGTCATGCCATTGACTATATGGGGTTTATTTGTGTATTGGTATTTGCCAGTCTGAAAAGATAACTCGTACATATTGACCATCCTTCCCAAGCAGGGTCCCTCGTAAAAAGATTCCTGAAATTCAGTGAAGTTTGCCTTATAATGGATTTATGTCATTGATAGATGCATGAGACTTTCAATATTTGCAGGAGGTGGACACTTGTAGTTGCCACACATTGTTAATTAATACCGCCGATTATTATTTAAAAAATCCACCATGTGGAAAGTAAACGCTCACGTGATGAGACGATAATCTCTCGATCGCAAGTTCGATCGGAAAAGCCACGCGCACGGGCATGAAACGTGCTTTAGGATATCACTTCTATCAAGAATGATGGAATCATTTTTTTAAGTTAATATTTATTATGTCTATTAGTTATTCTGTTTCAATGTTTTAACTTAAAAATCTACTACCCTGGCGACAAAACACTGACTTCAATCTGCTATTAATGGTTTATTTTGTCATTCTTTTTTATGAATGTGCGTGTGGCATTGGTTAAAGAACTGAGAATTGTTCCATATTTGGACCCCCTGTTTATCAAAAATGCATATCCCCAGCAAAAAGTAAATACATGGACAAACAAACTTACCTTGCAGCACTTCATTGTCAAAGAAAACTGCCCCACAGAGAATGGCCTTGCCTGGTGATGTAACTCACACTTTTCTATCTTCAAAGCTTTGGCATTTTAAAGCTTTTCCATGCCAAATTACAGAACTGTATACATATATTTTGGGGAACATTTAACACATTAGGGAATTCCATAAGGTCATCAGTGTGTCAGCTGTTTTTTTGTGGAAATTAGTTATTACATTCCCAAATAATCATCTAAACATATTCTGCCAATTGTAGAACCCATTCCAGCAGCTCGGCTTTGATAAATGGTTTAGTCCGAGGGCTATGCAGTGGCTGGGCCTGTCCAGGGAGATGTGGAATTGTCCATAAAGCATGCTTCACCTACCCCTCTTCACAACGTGATTCATTTAAATGTCACAATTTTGGATCACAATTCTATTCAGGAATACCTTTTTTGCTTCATTTGGTTGTTATCTTGTTCTGTCGTGTTCATTCCATTACCTTCAAGGCATACACGATGTATATGTGAGTGTAGGATTCCATTTTGATTGAGGAATCATTTCACACTGAGAGCACACCCTTCCGCAGCGACAGGGCGCAGAGCGAGCAATATCCGCCGTGTCTTCTGCCTCGCAGGGCAAATTCCGCTCGAGCATCTGGCCCCAACTCTGCCGCATTGGCTCGAGGCTTCCTGCTGCTGTGGCCAGGTTCCAAGGAATGAGGAACCAGTTGTGTGCACGTGTGCTCGCAGATGCCAGCAGTCACTCGCACGCTAGGAGTTAAAATTTTGTACAACGTACAGGGTGGGCGGCAGGTCCATAAATACATTTCTCTCCTTGAGTTCATCGGAACTTTGCAGACAGGGTTATCGGGGTGTCTGGCGAACCGTTTGTTGCAAGATATATGCGTTATACTTTCCATGTTTTATGTATTTATGCATATTTCTATGTATTGCTACTTATGTAGTGTGCATATATGCATGATACATACGTGTATACTGTGTGCATATATATACAGACATATATTCCACGCTGATGAATAGGATGACAGTTTGCGAAATTGCTCCACAATGTTAGACACACACAACGCGCGTACAGACTGAGACCTTCCTCAAGTAGGGACAATGTCTCAATGGAAATCTTGCCCCGGGACTGGCTCCCATCTGCTGAGCGACGAATGCACGTGGACATCTCGGGCCATGTTTGCCGTCCGGCAGCACAGCTCTTAAATCTGAGCAAGCCTCGAGCACAATGTATTTCACAGAAATAGTTCCCTGTGCTGCGCATGTCGTTCCAGCTCAGGAATTTTACTACCCGGTGAACTCAGGGCTGGAAAACGTTCTCAAAGATATTGGTCCAGTCGCCTAATGCAACATTTGCCGTATTGACACATTTACATAATGTCGAAATAATAAAAGATGTGTACATAATGTATTTGTTTAATTATTGACCGTAATTTCAACCATTATGATTATAATTTCGCATTTAAATGAGTTTAACAAATAAATGGCCTTAAATCAGGCCCTTAATGGTCACGCATGGTTGGGCTTTATCTTTATCCACAATCCATTGCAACATGAGTTTGCAAGTGTCAGCTGTGTTCCACTGCATATCTCAAACTGTTGCATTAAAACTGACTTGTTTCAATAGCGAGTACCAGCATGGGTGTACAAAGACACCCAACTCTCATTTTCAACAATCCTTAAATTGGGCAAGAGTCTGGAAAATTGGTACTCGGCACAGGTACACAATCTGGGTCTATTTGAATCCAAGCATTCAGGTGCAGTTTGGAGGAATTTCACTCGGTGAAATTCAGGGAGATATTGGTTCATCACGTGATATATTTAAAATTTCTTATAGAACCAAAGGCATTTTACAAATCCGTTGTCTTTCAAGTGGATGTATATTGATGGCTAGAGCTTTCTGTCGTAAAGTACACTATTTACATGTGTTTTTGTAAGGCACAAAGAGTTTAGGATCAATCAACCAAATTGTATTTAATATAGCGCCCTTCACAATAGAATTGTTACAGCACTTACATGTAAACTTAACATTACATAATACAAATTTTAGATACACAAAATAGTAAAAAGTATACAAAGTTCAAAGATATATATAAAATAGATGATAAAATACACATTTGGTCTAATTAAAAACCACAACATCTTCCTTATTCGATGGTGTTCATGGTACACTCCACTTGAACGTGATTTCGACCAGCATACTGCACCATGGACACTATACATGCAGATACCGGACTAAGAATCCTAATATTCGGACTATGAACCCATAACCTGGACTACGGGAGCACAAACTTGAATTAGCAACCCAATAAGCCCAGACCACGAGCCCACAAACACGGTGGCGAGATGTTAACTACATTGCCTGGTATACATGATGTCGTGGTTTCGATCCAGACCCTGACACCTGTATATTTGGAGTTTGCATATTCTCCCTCATTTAGAAACATGAGTTTAGAGTATTTGGCTGCTATAGATTTTCATATGATAAGCCACTTCATAGAACTATCATTTGTGGCCAGGTCGCTTCTTACAAAGAGCTATATAGCTCGGTGGGCCTTCCTTACCTCGTAAAATAAAGAATAGTTTAGTTCATAGTTTGAGACTAGAAACCAGCAAACCTGGAGTATGAACCGAGTTCAATGCACAAAATGACCATCAATGACTAATGTCAAATTACCAGACCAGATCACCCCACGGAATTATATTAGACCAAGGAGATGGGTCTTCAGCAGCCTTTTAAATGTGAAAAAACTACCAGATTCTCCGATGTAATTTGTGAGGTCATTGCACAACTTGGGAGCCACACAACGGAATGAGCGCTCTTCCAAAGTAACACATCTAAAGTTTTCATAATAAAGGCTTTTTGGGTTAGATCGCATAAATATAAATGTGTCATGAACCCACGACCACCCTACACAGCCAATTAGTTAGGGTTGTCACGTAAACAAAACGTGCCAGTTAGTGACTACTTGAGCACACGGGTGTGTTGTAGAGTAAACCCACAACATTTACAATTTGAGTATGACGTTTCGCTGGGGATTACAACCAGCTTCATTAGGAAATTTGCCAATTCTGGCAAATGTTGGTTTACTGTAACTAAAAAGTATTCACTAAATATTTCATAACACTTGCAACATAAATATCTTAATCCGAGTCACCGTCTCCCGAGTCGCTATCGCTTGAGTTCACCCTGTCTGTCGTACTCTCATCCACCTGACAATGGTGAAGTAACCAGTGGTTGTCCTATGGGAAGAATCTCCCTTGCTAGAGTATTGTGGAATTTCCACTACTGGTTCAGGGTTATACACAGCAGATGACCTCTAATTCCTCAATGCTCATGAGTGAGAAATGACTTTGCCTCTGAGTTGCATTGAAGTCGTGGTTCCTGCCCATTTTGGAATCTCAGCAGAAATTATTTATAAACAAAAAGAAACATTGGTTCACGTTTCCTGTTACACTGAAATTAAACGAACTAATTGCATTAAAATCCAATGTTAAATGGTAAGCATATGCAGATGTCACGTAGTTCAAATTATTAAACAAGAAATGCTGTCAAACGTGACGTCACCATAACGGGAGCCACAGCAGGCCTGACGTCACAACAGGCCAAGCGCTGAACACTCAGCGCTCGCACGCGAAGCTTACACACTCGGACTGGCTCCACATCGGCAACGCTCGCATGAAGATGCCACTGCTGGAAAGCATCATGGGCTTCGCTGTGCTGAGCTCCTGTCACAACGGAAATGTGGTGGACTACGAGGACGGCGATGTCAGCTGCCTGACTCCGATGCTGCTGCACAACACCAGACGTGACCCCACAGGTCACTGCCGATGTGCGGGGTGTTGGCGATGATGGCCGTGGTGCAGATCATCACGTGGTGTCGTTGGAGATTTGGTGAGGTGCAACATTGGATTTGTGGGTCGCTGTGTGAGTTTACGGCGCCTCTTGCGTAACTGGCAGCATGTGTCCTACATATTGTAAACGTGCAATGATTGGAGAACTCACCACAGAGAATGTTCAATAAATATTTGCTCAGACTGGAGGTACAGCAAAGCCCCCCAAAATTACAATACGAGTGTGTGTCCTATAACGTCATATACCACTGATAATTATTAATAATTGTTATGATCTGCCATGATTAAGCCACTGTCGGATGAAGGACTCCAAAATGAATATCAATCTCACGGTCCTGCAGTGTCATAATTCACGTAGTGCCTGCTGCACACGGGTGTCTATGTGAGTCGATGGGTTTCTATGTGAATCTTACCCCTGCTGTGTGTGTGTTTTTAAGTCCCAGGCCTCCCTTAGTTCGACTCGGCCTTACATTAGTACCTGGTGTGGTGTGTAAATATCAGTATTGGGGAGACAAAGGCGGCTGATCTTGGTGTTGGCCACCCGCCCCCTCATGTGCCGTGTTGGCTTCATAGGTGCTCGCTAAAAGCATTTGCTCCAACAATCTGTTAAATTCATAATATTGTACAGTTTTTTGGGTGTGGTGAAGCCAATACCACCTGCACAGCTAATTAGGGTCACCACGTAAACAAAACGTGTCAATTAGTGACTACTTTAACACACCGGTGTGTTGGAGAGAAAATTCACAACATTTACAATTTCCGTACGACGTTTTTCTGGTGATTTAAAACCAGCATCAGGTGAATTCTAGAGTGGCCTACGTAATATATTGATTCTAATATATTGATTATAATCAATATATTATCATTTTACTACTGTTGTTATTACTACTGGTATTACTATACCGGGTGGCACAATTCCTGTCCCACTCACTCTCCAAAATCGAAACAACTGCACTGGTGACCGCGGAAGACAAGCGTGCCTCTGACACAGGTGATGTGTCCGTCGTTGGGGTCCTTGCCACGTAGATGGTTGAGGATTGTCTCCTCCGTGCTCGCATCGGTATTGATTCTGTTGAGAGAGATGATACTTTCGAACACTTTAGTTATGACCTTTTTCAATAATTAACCTTTGAACATTATAACGACTGCTACTGCCGTTGCTCACGCTTGACCTACGATTGATTTCAGTTATCCATGTCGTAGCAGCAGTTAGTATGCAACTGTTAAAACATAAATTATTGATAACTTTCTTCTATGGGCACATTGGTATGTAGCTTTTAATATAAAAAAAATCTTCAAAAACACTCGACAATGAAAAGCAACGTCAAGAGGTGGCAAAGATTGATCCTCATCGATAAATGTGTAAAATCTTGACTTAAAGCTTTAATGACTGCAGAAATTAATATTCTTTGGGTCTTTCGGTGAAGTAACGGAGATAGATTCAAAGAAAATAAAAAATAACAAAACTACGACGTTTCGATCGCAACACAAGCGTTCGTCATCAGAAAGAGGGGGTTAGCTTCTAAAGGTAAACTGTTTATAAAGGTTTGAAATGGGCATAGCCCAAATGTCAGCAGCCAATGTTAATGTGAGTGGTGGGCAGCGACATCTGTCTCAACATTTTCCATGATAACATTGGCTACAACTGCAACTGGAGATAAGGGAGAACCCATTGGGGTAACTTCAGCTTGTTTGTCGACTGACTCCGCCTTTCACCTTCACCCCAGATATGCCCTCCTTATAATAAGGCATTATGTAATGCAGCCATGACCGTAATTACCACTCCAGGCCAACAGGTGCCACCCTGTCATTACATCACCCCCCCCGCCGTGGTTTAAAGATAGCCATCCCGGTTAATAATAACCAAAACACACGTGAGGCAGAAAAAGTTCCGCCAAAAGTGGAACAAATATAACAAAATTTGTTTGTGAATAGGGCAGAACGATCTGTAATAAAAGGGAAGGATTCAACCAGCAACCTAGGGAGGTAAGAGAACAACAATAGGAACAGAGAGGGGAAAGAAGATAATTAAAAAAATGTCTTCTATAAAACACGCGAGCGCAACCCCCCCCCCCACCACATACACACGCAACCAACGGTGTTATCAAAATTTGAAACATTTGGACCGAGTCCTCGAAGCCGGTCCACCCATGGGGACAATCTTCATATCCTTGACAAGATGTGGGCTCCACCTGTAAAACCAAAAAAGGTGCTTTCACTCACTGCTTCACAGGTATCGCGGCTTTCGTCTCGGTCAGCGACTACGCGCGTTCGGCGAGATCACAGGCCCCGTCGGTTAGGGGTTCAGAAGCTGTGGGCGGCACAATACAGTCCTCCTGACGCACGCTCTCCATTGGCGTCTCCACCGGTTCGTCGGACACAACTGACACCGGCCGTACACAATTTGGAGATGAGGTGTCAGTCTAAGGAGGAATATAAGGCTTCAACCGCGACGGAGGAACAAACCAACGGCGACGGCCAACTCATATGTGCACGCACTGTGTCCGTTTGACTTCCACCACTTCTACAGGACCCAGATTCCCTCCCCTTATATTAAGGCATTATGTAATGCAGTCATGTCCGTAATTACCACTCCAGGCCGACAGGTGTCCCCCTGTCATTGCATATGGAACCCCTTCACTACCTCACCTGCAGTTAGCATTAATTCTTAAGAGCATTCATTAGGGCATTTAGACACTCCCACCCCCTTCCCCCTCCCCTCCATTTTTTTTCCTACAGGGGTATCAGAGCTTAGAAACACACCAGGGTTGTATCATTTATTGAAACAGTTTATTGAAACATGTTGTTTAGATAGGTTTCTATTGTACTGTAATCCGTAATGTGTTTGTGCTGGTGCCAAACCCCTTTCATATCCTCTATGTATACCTGAATCGTTTTTTAATCAAATATTTTTGGAGAAAAAAAATCCATCAGTATGCTGATGATACACAATTTTACACTGCAGTGAAGTCAAAGTTAGATATAGAGAGCCTCCGTAACCTCGAAGATTGCACGTGAGTGGTGCTTGTGTGGTTTGCATTGAACGAAATGCTGCTTAATTCAGGAAAGTCGAAGGTTCTGCTTGTTAGCACTAGGGCTCAGGTGAAAACATTTGTGGGAGGATCAGGTGTGGTGGTCAGACTCCGGGATTCAGTTTTCTACTCATCTAAAGAACCTCGGCACCATTCTCAACCGGAATATGTCGTTAGATCACCACCTGCAAAATATAGTCAGGTCCTGCAATTTTCATATTAGGGCTCTATGACACATTCGACCACTTGAGTCGTGGCATAGCCAATGTGGTAGCGTGTAGCATAGTATCGACAAGGCTTGATTATTGCAACTCACTATTATACGGGATGTCTGGCAAAAACATTAACAAGATGCAGCGTATACAAAAGTATTTGATACGTGTCATGGCAGGTATTGCATGTCCATCCAGTGCTCGGTGAGCTGCATTGGTGTCCAGTTGTCCAACGAATGCATTATAAGGTCACACTCATTACACACAAAGTTATTCCGACATGTGAACCACAATACCTTTCTGATCTCATCAAGGAGCATAAACCATCATGCGAATTCTGGTCATCCTCACAGCAGCGGCTTTTGGATAGCCATCGAACAAAGACAGTCGCTGCATTGCCCGCTTTCAGATATGCTTCTGCGGCCGTTTGTAACGCTCTTTCTTCCGATATTAGGAAGCCATTGGAGCTATGCACTTTTAAATCTAGATTGAAAACTAATTTCTTTAGAACTGTTTTTTTGTTTAGTTTTTTGTCTTTCCTCCGCACCTTCGACTAGCACGGTTGGCTACGTACAGTGCAAAATAAGTTGACCATACATACAGAGATGTAATGGATGAACGTGCATTCTAAAACTCGTGTAAACTGTCACTTTTATTCACTAACCTCGGTGCAATGGCTCAAACACATGAATAAGGTTAACCACTCTGAGTCGCGTCGTTACGAAAGGTACATTGCACGTCCATTTACAGCGCCGTCAGTGCCGAGTTCATACAGCCCTTGTTAACATGAACACGGAAATTATTACCATCATCATTACAATCAACATTGGTATCTCCAGGTGTTTCGGGTTGTTAGCTACTGCTTACAACCCGTTTGTAGTTCCTCGGCGATTGTGAGATGCAATTTGCATGATTGACATGACAGAAAACTAAATATTATTGCTGTGGACATTATTCCAATCTTCAGCATTAGTCATCTTGTCCACGCATGCATCAATAACGAAATGTTTAGGGCGAGCTTAGAGCAATAATAAGATGCTCTCAACTTTGTGCTGAGATTTGGAAACATTGGGGAATGGAGGCATGGAGCAAGGTATTTTGTTCATGGTGTTTGCATAATTTAATATCCAATATCTGATTAATTAAATGTACATGGGGAAATTAATCACACCCTACTGTTGAGCGAAAATTAATTTCACGTTGTTTTGACGTGCGCATATTTTATAACTTGGCTCCAGATTCATGTGTTTGCGTGTTTTGTCAATAATTCACAGTACACACGGTGCCGATGTGGGTTGAGACTAACATTTTAATATTAAAACAGAGATAATTACACTTGTTATTATGGTATTACAGTAACAATATTTATCACAACATGCAGACATAACCAAATGCTACATTAGGTTTATTAACAGCTCACTAATACAAACAGCACAATGTGTGGATCACCTTCAGCTGTAAAAGTAGGACAGCAATTTTCACCACGTGATGGGGAGAGGGGAGAGATGCTCAGGGAAACAAATCGTTGTTGATGTAAATAGATATAATGGACCCATTTAAACATCGTGAAGCTGCCACATTTTCTTAAAATGCCATCTTCAGTGTATGGTAGACTAGCTTTACTACCCGGCTTCTCCCGAGACTTGGATTCTTGTCTTAGATTAATACACGGCCTACGCGGAGGGTGGGGGGGGGGGGATGCGTGACGTCAGCAGGCACACTGCGTAACGCTGCCGCATGCGGGTGACATCACAGATGTGACATCACAGATGTGACGTCACCGCTCACTTGCCGTGCAAAATATATCCATTATTGCGCCCCCCCCCCCCCCCAAAATATACAAAAGTATATTTTTATACTTTTTGCATTGTATACAGTCTGGAAGCTACCCACATGCCAAATTTCAAGTTTGTTGCATGTCGGGAAGTATGCTAAACATTTCGAACAGACACACATATTCACAAATTTCCCTTTCATATATATGAATAAAAATCATAAAATTATTATGTTTACAAATGTGTATGTGGAACTTTAGGCACCATAGCCCCACACTCCGGATTCAAATTCTGAATATATAAAACGCCTGCAGCAATTCAGATGCGAGCCTTCCCTGGGATCCTCTTGGGCACCTCCGTCTAAAACGCAGATACGTTTGGCAGCAGCGTATTGGAGGGACGAAGGCGGCAGTGTGTAGTCTTGGCCACACCACCTCTTGTGTTGTGTTGTCTGTAATGTGTTCGCAAACAACACCTGCCCTAGTAGTCTATAAAGCAAAAAAAGTGAAAATGGTACATCAAGGACAGGCAAACCAACATCTGCAAATCAACTAGAGTATCCATTGCATGACATAATTTCTATGAGCAAACGTCTCTTCTGCAGGAGCCTCGCTTGGGAGTATTTTCTCTCCTGCTGTATATGATAGTGGATAATATATGTATTTAATAACTATTTGAAGAGTGGTAAGACTCCATATTATGGCAAATGTGCTATGTATGATACGACATAGCAAACATTTCACATAAACCCATCTCTGCAGAAATGAGAGTGGTATCTTCAAAAATGGTGTGGGTTTTCTCTGGGCAAGCCAATTTATTCCCGTTCTATTCTTTGGGTTTTTCTGTAAAGCCACGTAGATAGAAAAATAATAAAATATCACGTTTCGATCGCAACACAAGCAATCGTCTTCAGGTGAATGAGAGAGTGAGAGAAAGCTGCTGAGACAAGGTCTTATATAGGCCTGAGATGGGTGCATCAAGGTAGATGGGTGGAGCTAAAGATGGTCCAACCACAGAGGCTGGGGCAGCGGTCTTTGTATTGTGAGAGATTAGCCTGTTTTGCAGCACGTGAACTTTCCTCAGGTCAAAATACCACAATCATAATTGGTTTTCAACTGCTATCCATTTAATGTGTGACTTGTTGAGGTTTGAATATAACTGATTTCACTAGAATCAACTAGCATAGTTTCAAGCCGGACTTTGCTGATGAGACCTTGCGTCGAAACCAGCTCAGAATTTACTCGTGTTTCACTCCCAGTAAGCCTTGGAGTTGACGGGAAAAAAATACTTTAATTCTTGATGTGCAGGGACAGATATGTATAGGAGATTTACTGTATATATTTTTTATATAGAACTATGGATCTGCTGGTCTCCAAAGGTAACGGCATTCGGATATGGGGGTGATGGAGGAGAGGCACTCTACTGCCGTTCACCTGCGTAGAAAATGATTGAAATGGTGTGCTGTCTATAAAATAAACTCAACATGTTTCCCAACAACTCTTTAAAAAGTCTGAAAACAGTATTAGCATTCAATAAACTACACTAAACATGCAACGTATTTTTCATAAATGTTTGGAATGTTTCATCACTTAAATATAACTATATGCCCAGTTCCTTATGATTACATATTTAAATAACATAGCAATTAGATTACATTTACCACAGTATAATTACACTTTAAAACATATTTTGTTAAGGGGACAACATAAGCTTAGTTTTAAGCAAACACCTACGGTATTGAGACTGCCACAATCCACACATACGTTTCTAGACACGTCGTTGAAAGCATAACATGCTCCATTCAAACTTAACGCGGCGGTTATCATAGAGGTGGTGCTGATGAGTTGACAGGAGTAATAAGGCTCTGATTTTGGTTCAGTTATTTTAGTAAAATTTAAGACTGACATGTAGGAGAAAAAAACTATTCACAGAAAGGTCACAGAATAACATGGGATGGTGCCCCATCTGAAAACGTGTCTTGTATGATAAATATCAATATGTATTTAAGTTAAAATCCTAAAAAGAAAGTTTGTAAACGTTTTAAAATACATAAAGTTACCAATTTGAGTATTTTTTTACATTTCAAGTCAATGTGAATATAACCGTTTTAAAAATAATAAAATAATGGGGACGCAGTTTTTATGGGGATAACCATATGGCCCCCTCCCTCCTCATGACGCCCACACACGTCTGTCTGTGCAGCACATGCAGTACAGCATTTTTGAAAGAAAAAAAGTAAGTAACTCATGAAATGTTTCCACAGCTATGTTTAAGATGTCATAAACTTTAAATTTATGATTTCCGTGACCACTCCGTGACTTCCATGCAAAAACTGGAGCCTTCCTGTGTGACGGTTGGAAGATGAGATTCATCAGCAACAACTGGATGCACCAAGTGATAAACAACCTCACTATGTTGTCACTATTCACTCTGTCTGTGCCTGACAACAGTGTTTCTATTTTTTGGCCCGCGGACCACCCAGCCCCCCACCCCTAGTGACAAAACGCAATCACTTCTCTCTCTAAATACCAGGAATACAAAATTAGTCATTTTACCGGAACATAGAACATGTTTTTAACGCAGCTCTAAGCATTTTTTATGGGGGTACACTTTAAAGACAGTCCAATGTTTGTGGGAAATGCTCCTTCTTCAAAGCAGACAGAATAATTACCTGACAAAAATTGAGAAAGTATCACGCTATAGAACATTTGAAATACAGATATATTTCGTGATAAATTTGGATCTTTGCAAATCTACTGCTAAATGAAGGCAGCCCCATAATGGTACAACTAAACCAGTATGCACCTCCAATTATTTTGTTATTGCTTGACAAACTTTATTTTGATAAAGTAAATTTTTAGCAATTCCATTAATTTTTTATAGTTATATCAAATATGGAAAATGAAAAACAAGTATAATCCTATTTTATGAAGCTCAGATAGTTTTACCAATTCCCAAGATTTTCTTTATAAATTCAGTGCCTTAAATATGGATATATTTCTGTTGATATATATTCCAAAAGCACGTGTGGGCAATTTAGCTCGGATTGGTCCAGCATTGAAAGGCAGTGAATTTCGTGGCATGCATGACATAGATGCTTGCTGTGACAACTAAGGGCCCGTCCCAGAATCAATGATATTGTATGTAGATGTCGAGACTTTCTCTGTTCTAAGATGTAAATGGATCTCATGGAAATTGGAGTGCTTGGTTAATCTTCTGGAGTGAAAAGCGTGATAAATAACATGGACCACCCTTGGGTGACATAGCTACATTTTATAAAATGAACCTTATGGCAGGATCCCGGGGTCCCATAAGCCCCCGGCACTCGCATAAACTGCGTTGTTGAATGCGAACGATACGGCAATCTATTCCTCTCGACGAGCTCTACACGATGCGCTAATCAAAGTTTTGTTTCTTCTGCGCATTCGTCCTCGCTGTGCTTGGAGGACATGACAACAGAATGAACCGCGCCAGGTGGGTCGCGGCGTTTATGTGCGCGGTGGGACGGAGTCGTCAAAAATAAATGAATTATGATTTTGACTTCCGTTTATTCGGGACCCCGGGGTCCCGCCATAAGGTTCAAATATTTCTGATGTCCAGTTTATTTATTCACACGGGGGATGCCCCATGCTATGTCATGTATTATGCACGAGGCAGTGGCTGTGGTTTAGATATTTAACCACAGCCACAGCATCACAGTCACAACGAACTCGTCATACCAAGAGGCTCTTATCTGCCATCCTTAATATAAACGTATCGAATAAACGGGTACAAATTTACATCCACTAACCTCTGCTGGTAACAGGAGCTATGGTTGAATGATTATGGATGAGAGTGGTTTTACTGAATCTCAAGATGTCATCTGTAAGAGGTTGCTCAAAGGGAATTGAAGAGTGGACAGTGAGTGTGATGATTGGATACTTTTGGCCGAGGGAAAGAAGCGGAAGAAGGCGTATGGTAACTACAAATGTATACAGCAGTGGGACAGGGGTCATCCTGAGTTCTTTCAGGTCTTGGTGTCTTCTCCCAGCACAGGGAGGGATAGATCACAGCGGCAACGCTCTCGTGCTGCTACGCCGGCGAGCAGCGCCTCCGTCTACACACACCATGCAGGGCACCATCGACAGGATTAGTCTGAGACTAGACCAGATATTTCATATGTCTGTACCAACTGAGGTGTTTTTTTCAAGAGTATTTTTTATTAACAAGACGATTCAGCTGCACACAGAGGATGAAAGGAGATTTACACCAGCACAAACACATTCTGGATTACAGTAAAATGGAAACCTGTCTTAACAGAATGTTTCAATAAACTGATTCAATAAACTCTACAACTCTGGTGTCTTTATGAGCTCTTAAACTCCTGTAGGAGAAGGGAAAACAAGGGAAGGGTGGGGGAAGGGGGGCTAAATGCCGAATGAATGCTCTTAAGAATCAATTCCCACTGGACCACCTGAGGTGTTATAACAAATAATTAACTCTTATTAGCCATAAATAGGTTGGTACCATTAAAGTATTGTTTTGTTAAATGGTATCTATTTCTGCTCTGGCCCAAGGACTAAACTAAACTGAGCAAGAACCCCTGGGGATTTCAACATTATATAGAATAAACATCACTATTCTGCTGTACAGATAACAGTAATTCAAACGTTAGTAAAAAAATATTCAAACCTACCTTCACGGATATTAAGCAAGGCTGTTTGTACATTTATAATTATTTCAAGTTAACGTGGAAATCACCAAACTTAGTTAAAAAAAAATTTAATTTAGAAAATTGTGCTTTAGCAAGGCATGGTCACTAGAAGGGATGATGGCTGGTGGCCAAGACTTACGGAGTGGTAACCAAAGGAAGAAACGTGCCCTAGAGGATGCCCTTTATGAAGATGGAGGGATAAAAACTTTTTAAAAAATGCAGGTGCTAAGTGGATTTCTATACTACAGGACCGTGACTTGGGAAGGCCCAAATCCAGCAGTGAATTATGGCTCATGATGATGAATATATGAAACAAGAATGACATCTCCAGTTTGACACCATTGGAATCTCCTTTGCCAGTAGCAAAATATGATCATTGGTTTTTTACCCTTTTATATGGAACCAAAACTGACACCTTTCTTACAAGGAGGCATGTTTGCATTGACCACAATACCTGCGGTCGGAATGCAAACAAAAAACACAACTCTGATAATGTATGCACTGTCCTTAAAATTGATTGGTCCACACACGAGACAGCTTTTCTTCGAGCCTAGTCTCACATGGTGTTGGACCAGATGACGCCAAAAGGCGCACAACTCAAAGACAATGCACCATCAGAGTATGAGAGCTCGGGGTAAGCATTTACATTTATTTGAATCGACACACAGCCTCACAATAACACGTTTACCCAGCCATGCGATTGTACAGCAGGAGGTTGGGACTTACCTGTGTGTTCAAGTTGTTGGCAGCTCGCTGCATCTCACTGAGTGCGCGTTGCATGAACTGGAAAGCGTGACAGTCTACACACGGGTGCACTGTGAAGGATCACACCCACACACACAAGGCACACACAAAGACAAATATCAGAATGAAGCGAGCGACATAGGCGCCCAGCACCACGACTGGCCGCCTATGTCTCCCTAGTGCTGCTGTTTACACACCGCACAAAGTACTCGTTTAAGGCTGAGTCGACCTACGGAAGGCTCAAGACTGGTTCAAATATTCGTTGCCACTGTTATTGGTCGTGGGCGAGAATATAACTCAGGTCGCCGTGTTCGTAACACAGCACGCTGACCGCTGTGCCACCGCTCCCCCACATACACAACACACGCACACACATACGATGTCATACATAACAACAACCGCCATTCGCCACTAAGTGACGACGCTTGTGCCAGGCCATGTGCACCTTGAGGCCACGTGAAGTGTCGAACGCCTGCTGGCAGGAGGTCACGGGGCAGACCCAGGTGCCACAGGTCGACTGACTGAGATGACCGAGACGAGTGGCTGATGCACCACCTGTGCCCTTTACTGTGCCAACTTGCTGTACTTTAGCCACCCGGCGCTCCGCTCGCTGTGATCGTCGCTCCTCCGCCCTCCGTTGTTGTTGGAGGGTGACTGCCTCGAACTGCCCAGTAGCGTCCTTCACGAGCCTCCTCCACTGAGGCCGATCTTGACACCGCTGGTACCAGTCATTGGCAAGTCCACTCAGCTCCACATCTTCCTGTACCACGTCACTCCATCTCTTCTCTAGCCCATGCCGTGCCCGTTTAGCCCTCTCTATCCGGCCGAACAAAAGATGTTTAGGCATGCGGTGGTTGGACATGCGAGCTACATGACCCAGCCAACGCAGCCTTGCCTGCCTGATGAGCTCACCGATGGGACTTTTCCCAAATCTTTCAAGGATTTGTGAGCTCCTCACACAATACAGCCTGATTAAACCCAGGATGGATCGTAGGCAGACCAGCATAAATGTTTCTAACTGGCGAAGATGTTCCATTAGGGGGGTCCACGTTTCGCAAGCGTAGAGAAGGGAGGGAATGACCGTGGCCGAGAAGACCTGAAGCTTCGTGCGGAGCGACAGACCAGGTAGCTTCCACACAGTGTTACGCAACCGATGAAAAGATATTGCCGCTCGACTGATTCAGAGTGAGACCTCTGCTGCTGAACCGGAGTCGGTCATGAACACACTGCCCATGTATGGGAAACTCTCCACTCTCTCCACAACTGCCCCATCACTGATTGGGAGTTGTGGGGGTGGAGTGTCCGATGGTACAAAATACCCAGGCAGGTACTTCGTTTTAGTGGGGCTGATGGTAAGGCCCCACCTCTTAGTGGCACACTCCAGTTTCAGCAGGAGTGCCTCCAACTCCTCCTCTGAATGAGCCGCAATTACCAGGTCGTCGGCATACATGATGTAGTTGACCAATAGGGAGCCATCCCTTGACCGCAGCCGGGCATCGATCAGCCTCCCATTGTATCTGTACCAGATGGAAATTCCTCCGGTACAGCTACTGAAGGCTTCACGAACTACGTGGTCGAAATAGATGTTAAATAATGTTGGAGCCAGAGGACATCCCTGTCGCACCCCAAGGTGTACAGGGAAAGACTCTGACTCCCGGCCACGTAGTTTTACCCGGGCATGCTAACCATCATGAAGGTCCTTAATGAGCATGAGCAGAGGGTCAGGGACTCTGAAAGCACGAAGAACAACCCAGAGCCCAGGCCTACTGATGGTATCATAGGCCTTAACCAGGTCAATAAAGCAGAGATGTAGGTCTTGTTGGAATTCCCTACACCTCTGCTGTAGCAGATGGACAGAAAATATGGCATCTGTGCAGGACCGCCCTTACCGGAAACCGCATTGGGGCTCTGCAAGCCTCTCCTCAGCGTGCCTAGCAAGGCGATGTTGAATAATCCTTGCCAGGACCTTTCCCGGCACACTGAGGAGTGAGATGCCTCTGTAGTTGTTACAGTCTGTGCGGTCCCCCTTCTTAAAGAGGGGGACCACCAGGGCATCCTTCCAATCCTGCGGAACCCGTCCAATGGTCCAGACTGTTGTTATGTCTGTTCTTCGTGTTTGTGTCTTGTTTCTCTTTAAAATTTCACACTTAACTTCTAACTTAGCAATCTTTTAAAAACGTAATCAACCAGGCTATGCGTTAATTGTGTGTTGACCGACTCTCTGTGTTGCATTACATTCCATTTCGAAATTTTGCTAGGTTATTTAATTTAGTGTGTCTCTCTCCCTGTCTTCTAATTTGTTCAAGCTTTCGCACCGTACCACTCACCGTGCTACTCATAGACATACTAATTTCTCTAACCCCTCCCTCTCTCTCCACCCCCGCCCCCTCTCTCAAGCTTTTGCACCTTGCCACTCACCGTGCCATTCATGGACATGCTAATTTCTCTAACCCCTCCCTCTCTCTCCGCCCCCGCCCCCTCTCTCTATTTAAGGCCTCGACACAGAGGCGTGGTTTCTCTGTGTGGTTATGTTTGTTCTCTCTCTATGTATCTCTGTGATATCTGTCTGCTTATATGTCTGTCTATATGTCTCTGGTTCTGTGTTTGATCTCTCTCTCAAATTTAGCATTCTCAAGAAGAACGTAATCAACCAGGTAGGGTGTTGACTGTTATGTTATCCGACTCTCTGTTGTATTACATTACATTTCTAAGTATACTAGATTTGTGTTTCTATTTCATTTATACCTGATAATGATTGCTTGTGTTGCAATCGAAACGTCGTATGCTAGTATTTAATTTATTATTTTATCTTTATACGTGACTTTACCGAAAGAACCAAAGAGTAATTCCTGCAGTCACGAAAGCTCCAAATTAAGTTTGTTGTTATGATGTCATGTAGGGCAGTCTGTGCACAAACGCCACCCTCTCTCAGCATTTCGCTTGGAAGATCATCTCTGCCCGGTGCCTTTCCTGGTCTCAGACTCTGGATCGCCTTAGGTACTTCCTCAGCAGATGGCACCTCAGCCAGCCACTCACAGGGGGTGACTTCTTCCAATATTTGAGGCACCGCAGCCTCAGCAGGGTCATCCCCACTTTGTGCCATGATGTTTTCCTGGCTGAGGAATTTCCCCTCCCCCAGGGCCTCACAGAAATGCTCAGCAAATCTGCAAACCTGTTCCTGGGGGTCGGAGATTGGATCACCATTTTCCCCTAATGATGGTAATAGGTGTGGCTCTGCAGGTTACTTTTTTGATGGAGTTTAATAGGGATTTGTGATCGCGGGCCTCCTCAGCAACCCGCGACCATCACCCATCCTTGCAGCGCCTCACGGCTCTACAAACATCCGAGTGAAGGCTGCGGTAAGCTTCCTCATTCTCTGACGTGGGATGCTGTAGACGATTCGAGTGGGCCTGTCACTTTTTCTAAACCATCCTGAACACCTCCTCTGTCAGCCAGGGTCTCTGAGGAGGTCTGGACCTGTTACCCAAAGCAGCCATTGTAGCTGCATGAGTCACAGTCCTAAACCTCGCCCATTTACCCTCGACATCAGGAGGAGTGGGGGACGATGCCAACCCCAGCCGCAAGCGATGATGAAATTTTCGCTTGCAACTTTCATCAGCTAACTGAGACCAGGCCACCTTAGGTTGGAATGGGGTCCTGGGTGTACACCCACCACCGGAGTGGAAGAATGGCAGGCGTATCTTACAGATGACTAGTTGATGGTCAGAGGGCAGATCAGCTCCACGGAAGGTCCTGGTGTCAAGGACATGGGCTCGCATCCGCTGGTCCATCACTATGTAGTCCAGCAGATGTTCTTGCTTGGACCCGGCATGCATTCATGATGTTATGTGGATGCGCCGATGCTGTAACAGCGTGTTGGTAATTACAAGCCCATGGGCTGCACAAACATCTAGCAGCCTCCTACCGTTGTTATTGAGCTCATCTGGCCCATGCCTTCCAATCACTCCAAACCAGGTGCCAGCATGATGACCAACTCGGGCATTGAAGTCACCCAACAAAATTACACTATCCCGAGTGGCCACTTTAGCCAGCACCTGTGATAGAAGGTCATAGAAGGCATCTGACTCATCGGCCTTGCCTGCATCCCTCCACGGATGTTCGTCTTCGGTGGGGGCATAAGTAACCACGACCACCACTCCTCGCCTCCGGTTGATGGGAAGGTGAGCCCAAAGTAGCCTGGGGCTTACAGCTTCCCATACCTTACCGCCACGCTCCCATGTCTCCTTCATTTTTTTGTTCAGAAGAAGAGCCACACCCTGTTGTTTGGCAGTCTCCTGCCCCGAGTAGAGGACTGTCCATTCCTCATGGTGGCAGGAGCCAGAGCCGGTCCACCGGACCTCCTGAATGCCACAGAGATCCAGGTGAACCGGTCCAGCTCCTGACAGAGGAGTGGCAGCCTCTCCTCCGCAGCATGTCACACACACACAACACGTCACACACTCACAGCACACTCACCATCCACACCACACCAACAACACACACAGAACATCATATCACACCAACACAGTACACAAATACAGCACCAGCACAGCAATAAAATACAGTACATAACCACAGAGCACCTTACAATCACGTATATAGTATACAAATACAGCACACCTCACCAGCACAACACCCCCAATAAAAACAATGGCAGCACACCTCAAGAGCACACAGTTCACAAACACAGCATTCCTCATCATCACACACTGCACCAAAGACAAATATCCCCCGTATAGCCTTAACGGACTGTTGGGGCAAGTGGGGTTAGCGAGCAGCACCTATGAAGGCCGGCACAGCGCACGAGGGGTGGGTGGCCAGCACCATGCCCGGCCGCCTTTGTCTCCCGAGTGGCGATGTTTACACACCGCAACAAGTACTCATCTCTGGCTGGGTCGACCAAGAGGAGGCCCATGACCGGTTTTGATAATCGTCACCGGTATTGGCCGTGAGCAGGACTCGAACTCGGATCGCGGGGTTCGTAGCGCAGTGCCCTGACCGTTACACTAATCGCTCCCCATACACACAGCACCACCATCATCACCATGACAATACACACAGCGCAGCCCCTCTGCACAGGAGCACAGCACATCCCCGCAGCAGCGGCCCACGTCGTGTACGCAGCTCACGTACTCTCGCTGCCATCCTGCGCGGCACCCGAGACGGCTGCTGTTGTCGCTGCTGTTGCAGTCCAGGCGAGAAGCAGCGTCAGCACGACGACGACAACGACGGCGGGGAGGACGCGCTGCCGGGACATGTCTCCTCGGCGCGTGACGACGGGGGACGAATCTGGATCTCGCGTGCCCGAGCGCTGCTGCTGCTGCTACTGCGGGCTCAGAGGGCTCAGAGGGCCGTCGTGCGGCGGTGCCTCCGCGTCCTCTGCGCGCGCTCACAAAGACGCGGCAGCCTCGCTGGGCGGGGCTGCCCCGCGCGCCCTCTCGGCGCTAATTGAGCCGCCACTCAGCTTCGCCGCTCACTCACCGTGACATTCAATTCAGTTTCAGTTTTCATTTATTTGGTATAGCCCTGTGAGCCATTCGGCTCTTGAATCGGGTGCAACCGCAACAAGCAAAAAACTAAAACATGAACAAGAAAACATCTTAAAGTGACTATGTGCAAACAGAAAATCCAAGAAAAGACAGCAAAATATTGCAGAAAAAGCACCGTACACCAACACATCACACGCGAGTCCGGGCACACCACTACCACCAACTACAACTACCCTCCCAGTGATGATGGCCACCCTTATGCCAGGCGCATACCAGGCTACTGGAGGACAAGAGCCTCGCCACGCCATGCGAGTCGGGTTAGGGGTATTTAAAACCGTACACTTCAGCACTATACTATTCTTGATAACAGCAATTTGTTCAGGAGATAGATGTCGATGTGGAGGTGTGCTTACCATGACGAGAGGGCTTCAAAAGAGAGTCCGTGCGGTTTTGCTATCCCTCCATTCAAGGAACGCACACTTCAGCACTAAACAAATTATTTAGTGAGAGTGCTGCGTTAGCAATGGTGCACAAGCACACATTTATCCCCCCCCCCTTTTCCCCCCCCCAAAAAAACCCAACGTATTCGCCAATAATTAGGTATGGGTTTTTTTTTCAAGGCATTGTTATTGACTACTGTATTGAGGTTTTTGTTATTCACATTTTAGCACCCTGGACAGCGCGGGTTCAAGGAGCATAGACGCGGGAGCATGATACAGCTCATAGGGGACTATCTAATATACAAATCATATTCTGCTGTTTTCCAGTTGTAACCCTCTCAGATATCTCCGACTGTTTAGTGAACTTGTTGTACGTGACTTGCATTCCTCATATCTTGTGCTGTGAGTCGGATGCAGTCAATGGTGGTGTCGTGGTTAGCACTGTTGAGGAGGCTCGTGAAGGACGCTTCTGGCCAGTTGGAGGCAGTCGCCCTCCAACAACAACGGAGGGCAGAGGAGCGACGCTCACAACAACGAGCGGAGCGCCGGGTGGCTAAAGCACAGCAAGTTGGCACAGTAGGGGGCACAGGTGGTGCATCTGCCACTCATCTCAGTCGGTCAACCCATGGCACCTGCTGGGTCTGTCCCGTGGCCTGTCAGCGAGTCTTCGACACTTCACGTGGCCTAAAAGTGCACCTAGCCTGGTACACGGGGACCGTGGTGTGGTTGACGTCACTTAATGGTGAATGATGGTTATTGGTATTCGTGGTTACACACTGCGTTATGAACCCGGCGACCCATATTCGATTCCCAGTCACGGATACCAGCCATGAGTGATATCTGAGTCAGTCCTGGGCTTCCCCCTTCACCAACCCGCAGTGTGGTCAAACATCCACTACGACGTGGGAATGACTTCATCCACCAATATAATTACACATGGTTTCCTACATTAGCAGTTCTCCTGTTGTGTTTGTTTCACCTGATGACGATTGCTTGTGTTGCGATCGAAACGTCGTAATATTTAAATTTCTTTATTGTTTTTCTATCTACGTGGCTTTACCGAAAGAACCAAAGAATAATATTATTACCGCATCAAGTGTAGGAGGCAATGTGACGACACACCATTAGCCGACCTACAATCGGCAAATAATCCCTTCATAAGTCATTTCTCCTGTACGGTATCCACGTCGACGAGATGTTAACTACCTCGCCTGGTATACACGCGGTCATGGGTTCGATCCCGACCCTGACGCCTTTATATTTGGAGTTTGCATGTCTCTATCCTCGTGGCCGCGTGGATTTTTCTCTGGTTGATTCAGTTTTCCCCTCCACATTTAGAAACGTGCTTTTAAAGTTATGATAAATGTCTACGTGAAATCCCACTTCGTTGAGCTATCATCATATGTGGCAAGGTCGCTTCTGAAAAAGAGACGTATAACTGTGGGCTTTATCTCGTAAAATAGTTTAGTTTACTCGTTAGTTTAGGCATTTAGTATCCATGTTGCAGTCTGTGTCAACCAGCCCCGAAAGAAACCGGGGTTGTTAAAAGACAACCGGTAACCGTGTTAGAACTGCTTTCATAATCGGTTACTGGTTACGAAAGTAACGAATCGGTAGCCGTGTCCAGTGTTATTTTAGTAATTGCTCACGTTACTGTTGCGAAAGGTCCTCCACTCGAGGAAAGCTCTCGGGGTATTTGGTCTACTCTTCCACGATGACAAGACGGTGTTGGAGTTGGGCGTCCCCACACTTTACCCCACCACACGCGACTGTGGAGAACCGACGTGCCGTACTCGATACTACTGTGGGTGGGCATTGGCAGGGGAACGGGGGCATTTAAATAAGCTTCTCTAAAGTTTCAACTCAACATGTCAATATCACTCCCTTAAAATGGGAAATGTATAATAGGCGACGTTTCTGGCCATGGCCCTTCTTCACAACACAAGAAACAGTGTTACGAGACACGTACTGTATTGGACATAATTAACGAACGCAGGATCCTCAATAGGGGATCGCCCCTCGATCTGCATCATGTCCCGGTCCCACGAGATGACGCTTCTGTTTGCTTCGACAGAATCTCGTTGCGAGACAAACAAAAAAACAAAGTTGCTGGATTCGACGACAGTGCCATAGCCGGCAACCCATAATAAGGTTTACTGCTATTCTTTTAATGGGAAAATGAGTTTTCAGATTCATACGGCGTTCAGTCATTTCAATACCTACACGAGATGTATAAGGGGACGGACGGGGTGACACCAATAGGGTCTGAATTGGTCTGTAATAGGGCACTATGATGAGAGTTGGCAACTCGATTCCTTCTAGATTTGAAGCTTTCGTGACTGCAAGGATTCATAGGTTTTTTTCGGTGAAGTCACATAGGTAAAAATAAATAATAAAAATAATATAAATAATAATAGAAATAAAATAATAAATCAGGAGGCAACACAAGTCTCCGTCATCAGGTTGGACCGTCCCAACTCAATTCGCCTGCAACGCTTCGTGTGATCTTATCTCGTTCGTCTCACCGACTCTTTTGCGAGTGTACCAACACCACATCTACTGCATGTAAGATGATCGTGTTTTGTTGTTGTTCGTGAATATCCTTAGTGGAGGATGGAAACGGATGAGGATTGCAATCGCCAGGGGGCAGCAGCAGCAGGAGGAGGAGCCGCCGCATGGCCGCGCGGCTGCGCTGGTTCGCGTTCGGGTTCAACTCCTTCGGGCAGCTCGGCACGGCGCGGAGCGATCCGCAGGAGCTTTGCGTGACCCGTCCGAGACTCGTCACGCTCGGGGCCCACGAGAGGGGGGAGGAAGGAGACAACGAGGGGCAGCAGGAGGAAGAGGAAGATGATGATGATGAGCAGGCCGTGGTTGACGTGGCCCCGGCTTGGGGCAGCGCGGCGCTGCGCGGTGAGCCCCTGTAGGCCACAGAAACCGCACTTACGATGCTTTGTGATATTATTTTGTTATTGTTTGGGCCTCACGCTGCTGCTGAGCCTCTGGGGTTCAAGACCGAGGCATAGTTTGCTGGTTTAAACAGAACCAGCAAAACAGATACAACATTATCGCAGCGCTACTGCAAAGCCTATAGGCCGGCGAAATAAACATTTTTTATTTAGACGGTAAACGTAATTGAAGTCTACTTGTTTATTCCATTGACTATTTGATCGCCCTCCCCGTGTTTTGTTTTAATAAACAACATCGCACAGTAGTTTAGATTGTTTATATGAACGATGTTCCGGCCTTGTCGCCGAGGCTTCGTAGCGGCGCTGTTGGGGGCAGAGTGTGTGTGGGTGTCGGTGCAAGTTGCCTCTCTCCGGGTCAATGTAAATCTCTGAGGAGATTTATCATTAAAAAAATCACTGTGATGGTGGCAGCTGCAATGGATCAAGGTCGAATTGGCTTCGCTGTTGTGCGTGAAATAAGCGTTTTGTATGTTGAGCGAGTTTAACGCGCTGCGCTACAAATCCCGAGTTCGATTCCCGCTCAAGATCCATTAACAATCGCGATCCGAACCTGGGATTTCCTCTCGTCCTACTCCGCCTTTAATGAGTACCTGACACGATGTGTAAACATCGCCACGAGGGAGACAAAGGCGGTCGGGCGTGGTGATCGCCACCCCCCACCCCCTCGTGTGGCCTCCCCGGCCCCCCTCCCGCTAACGGCACTTGACCCAACAGTCTGTGGCGGTGGTGGGGATCTAAATCTATACTCTTTAAGTTTTTTCGGTAAAATCACGTAGGTAAAAAAAAGAAATAAAATAATAAATGAAAATAAATCAATTAAATCACGACGTTTCGGAGGCAACACAAGTCTCCGTCTTCAGGTGGGACCGTCACAGCTAAATTTACAATTTATATTTTTTTACCTACGTGACTTTACCGAAAAAACCTAAGAGTATGAATCCTTGCAGTCACGAAAGCTTCAAATCTAGGGATCTAAATCTGCCTGGGTCACCACGCCCGCACTGTGGGTGAGGGAGGGCTTTTCTGTCTCCCATCATTCGCGCGCCTCGATTCCTCCCATCGACTTGGGTCACAAAAGCGCCCACAGTCCATGTTCATCTCTATTCCTGCAAACAAGCCCACGGTACATCTTCTTTCTGGTCTACGCCGCGTGTTTATGAGAAATACGCGTTACAAATAGTTCAAATATTCGGCCACAAATAATTCAAATAAACGGCCAGGTATAAAAAGGGACCATCCGCTAAAGGGTGTGAGATGTGCAAGGAGAGCCAATTTATTCAAACCGTAAAGCCCAGCAAAGATGTAAAATTACACGTCTCCCTTGAGCTGGTGGTGGGAAGTCTTCTCATTCTTATTACAGAGGCCACTGTCACTCATGCGAGCAGTGTTGACTTCTCACATTGCTACTCGTTTTAATGCCATTGTGATGGGCTGAATCCATCCCCAACTGGGTTTTGAAGTCGATCTTTAAATTGCCACAAGTGCCACCACAGTACAAGTGCCACATTGTGTACACGTGTCTTGCGCAGTTATAGGTACTGTATTACAAGGATACAAATTTATAGCCCATTTACGTTTGCATGGATGTCACCATAACGAAATATATTTTTGCAAAGTGAAATCATTTTATCCGTTTAATTGAGCCCTAATTAATTGGGTTTTTAGACGTTTAGCTCATCCAAATGTCTTTCTCTTCCTTGACAGGTTCTCGAGACGTGTGCGTCCAGGGCTTTGCACAGGGAGGGAGAGCGGGCCCCACATGCGTTCCCCTGGCCGACGGTGCGCAGCAGCTGGCATGCAATGATAGTTTTCTCGTGCTCGTGACGCACGCGTGTGCTCAGGTGTGGGAGTGGAGCTTGGCTCTCCTGCCTCCAGAGGACTTGCATGAGAATGCACGTCCCCTTTGGGACATGCCCCTACTCTCGGGAGCAAAGGAGACACCAGGTACATATGTAATCTGTAAACGTTCCATATTAAGGAATTGCTCTGTTCATGATATAAATCTTGACTTAAAAGCTTTTGTGACTGCAGGAATTCATACTCTTTGGGTCTTTCGGTAAAGTCATGTAGATAGAAAAATAATAAAAAATCACGACGTTTCAATTGCAACACAAGCAATCGTCTTCAGGTGAAAAAATACAGCAGGCGGACTGCTGAGGCAGGAAGACATATAACGAGAGAGCTACTGCAGCCAAAGGCTATATAGGTCTGAGATGGGTACAACCCAAGGGTAAGTGGGCAGGGCAAGAGATGGAATTTGCAAGTAAATGTGAGATCGCAGAGCTAGGTACACCTCGGCCATTGGGTTGCTAGAGAATAGCATGTCAATCTGTTAATGTAACCCCACGGCTACAGTGCTGAAGAAGCCATTGTATTGCTCGAGATTAGAGATTAGCATGTCAATGTGAGACGGCTCCCACAGCAGCGGCTGTGTTAATGAGAGACATTCAGCCTATTTAACAACGAGCGCCACCGCCGCATCGAGGAAAAGGGAGCAGCAGCTATGTTAGTGAGACATTTAGCCTGTTAATGTAAAGACATTTAACAAGGTAATGTTACTCAGAGAGTCGGAAATAACTGCTAACATAGGCAGGTAGGATGGAAGCATCACAGCCAATTATGACTACCTGGTTAATAATGTCCTTCTAATGATTGCTCAGTTTGTACCCATCTTCTCGGTGGAAATTGTCTGTGTTTATATATCTGGATGGCTTCATGAACAAATCTTTGTTGATAGCCAGTGGGTTTGCATAGTACCTTCGTCTTGGAGAAATCAATTTCATGTGTGCCCACAGCATTAAAACAATGATCAGCCACGGCAGAAGTGTTGGTCCTACCGTGTTTCAGATCCGCCTCGTGTTTGCGAACACGATCTGAGACATGTCGCTTAGTTTCCCCCATGTAACTACTGCCGCAGGCACAGCTTAGTTTGTAGACACCGGGGTATTGCATGTCAGGGATCACATCCTTCACAGATGGGATGAGATCACGAATGTTATGTACTGTGTTGAATGGGACTTGGATCTTGAGTTTGCTCATGATTTTGGAAATCTTTTTGGTGACCCCTGCTATGTATGGCAAGGTGATGGTTTTCATTGGGTCCTCATGTGGTTCTCTCCCAACGGTTGGGGTGACAGCTTTACGGATTGTGCAATCCGAATATCCATTCATCTTGAGGGCTTGGTGTACGTGCTCCAGTTCACTGGCTAGGTGGTGATGGTCGGAAATGCAACGGGCCCTATGGTGTAGTGTTTTGATGAGGGAATTCTTCTGGGCTGAATGGTGGTGGGAGTTAGGTTTTAGATAGACATCCGTGTGGGTGGCTTTCCTGTAGACAAGAGTGTCCCGAAGAGCCATCTGGTCTCTTCTTGATCAAAACATCCAAGAATGGTAAATTGCCATTCTTTTCCACCTCCATGGAGAATTTTATGGCTGGGTGTAAGGAATTGATGTGGTTGAAGAATTGGTTCAGAGCTGGCAGGCCTTTGGGCCAGATGACGAACGTGTCATCTATCTCTCCCACAAGGAAGGACGTAGGATGGATGTCTGGATGGCATCTGTCTCAATTTTTTTTTTTATAGTACAGCGACACATTCAATTACGTATCTCCCCTGACCATATATACACCCCCGCCCAATTCTGATAATGGAAAGTGTGTTGTTTCAAAGTGTACTCTAAAGTACAAATAAAGAATATCCCTGTATTTAAAGCAGTTTGTGGGGTTTTTTGTCCAGTAACCTAGTTGTGCATAGCATAACTGTAATTTTCTATTGATGTTCACCTAGCGAACCTTTTCTCATGTCGGCCTATACATCAGTCTCCAGTGAGTCAGATATGCAATGCTGAATTATATAGTTTAAAATTGACACACTTGCAAACATTTTTGCGAACCACCATTGTTTTTTTCTGCTTTGCATTGCAAATAATAAATATTTTCCTGGAAAGCATCACTTCTCAAATGTGCTTTCATTTTTGCATTACTCTCTCCAGTAAAATGTGTTGTATTATGTCTGTGTTATAATGTGATTTATATTATGGGTATCTAAAAATTGTAAACATGGATATAAACACAAAAATAGTGATAAAATATTGTTTAAAGATGGTTTCAGTTTTCAACATACAGTACTGTAACTGGTTTAAGCAAAAATAATTCTGATAGATGCTGGCAGTCACTCCTGGTAATCTATTGTGTTCGTGCTGCATTATATATTGTCACCTACAGCTATCTTGCAAAATCTGTCATTCGCTGCAGTTCCGTGAGAGTTATGTTTATCGTGTCTCTAGGTTGCAATAAACGTAACTAACTCTTCTGCTTGGACCATGGTGCATGATCATTGGGAGAGCTTCCCACCTCTTCATTGCATGCTGCAGTGAGAGAAATTAGGTTGGCGCTTTCTAAAATGACATAACAGTGTCAGACCACGGAGCCAAAGGGATTGCGAGACAGAGACGTCATGATTTGTGATACACCATGGCATCGCTCACCGCATCGCCAGTGAGGGAGACAAAGTGAATAAGCCCCTGTATCCTCGTTGTTACCTATTACAGAATCACGACTTAGATGATGAGGGTTGACCTATAAAACGTAGACAACTCATATTTCCATTTTCTAAATAACATGCCTGATTGAGACAATATTTTACAGTTCGGAGTACAATTCAAGATGTGGCAGCATAGTTAAATTTATACTCCACTCTTGACCAAACCCTGCTTTTTATAGACACCCATGTTTGGGTTGGTGTGTTTAGTTGCATGCCATAGGATGTGTGTGCTAGCAGGCCACATGAAGTCAAGTCGTTAAGTCATGAAGTCTGTACACGTGAACATTAATCTCTCTTTTGTTTATCTCACTTTCATCTCACTAATTGTTCTCTTGTGGACATCACTCCTCTCTTATCTTGTCTCACTTTAGTATCTTATCTGACTAATCTGTATATCTTTGTCTTGGCTTGCCATATCTCTCAGTAGGCCACTCCAATGGCCTGTGTGAGTCAGATGTGTGCCACAAGTTTAAGGACCATGATGTAGAATATATTGGGTATACTGCAAATCCCATTAATATAATCTAAATTATTAACTTAATTTAAATTAATATGTTTAACAGACTTTTTTCAAAAATACATACAGACAACAGCACTTAAGTATGTGTGCATAACAGGTATCCCTTGATTTACGAACGTTTGGTTTAAGAAATTTTGCGTGAATGCAATTGACAAATTATGTACACTTTTCGATCACCATAACCGAATTTCCGTATGAACAAAATTTCACATGGCACATGCCATGTGATCAAACAAGAACCACCCAGGAGGCTGCATCATCTATTCGTGACAGTGTCATGGCATCCCTACCGTGCAATAGTAATGTCTCCGCATCAACCCCTCCAGCAATGAAAAATGATAGGAGTTGTTAGTAAGTAAGGACTTGTCCCTTGCTTTTTATTCGACGTGTGTCCGGCGATCGAGGGTCGAATTCGAACCGTGTTTGATCGGCATCGCGCTCGCTGAAGGTATGCCTTCAGGGAAGTCGTGTACTGTATATGCAACTGCGCACAATTCTGAGTCACTTATAACTGCTTTGCCGTTACTTATTGCCAATTATGGACTCAGACTATTGTCTTATCATTTCATAGAGTCCCTGGCACATAATAATATGCTAATATGCTACACAGTGCCAGTGGGGGTTGAAAAATGCCGATTTATTACTAATAAACCCCAATGATCTGATCGAAATTAGGGATTTCGATCGGATCATTGGGGGGGCACGTGCCACCCCACCCCACTGGCTCTGCCAGTGCATTTAACAACAATACATTGGCAATTAAAAATATTACTTTTTTGGTCTTTGTTCAGTTTTCTAAATAATTCAGGAACATACAGTGTCATTCCACATGAATGAGGCATTATTCTTAATGTTTGTGAAACTTTTATATTTTGAAAAGACCAATAGAATTGTGAGTGTACCCTTTTCATGTGAATTGCTACCTTCTCTTACATTGTTTTTATAGCTTTATTTTGGCGATTTCGAAAACGTTTTGGTTTAGCCATATTTGTTGTAGTATAGAGTTAGACTGATAACTTGAATCGAAATTGTCTTATGGTTGTTATTCTTTGACTTGCATCCCACTGGGATTTTTGCACACAGCATTGATATACGGTGCTTTTTATGGAAGACTGCTGTTTTTTCCTGGATTTTTCTGTTGCGCGTAGTCACTTTAAGATGTTTCTTGTTCATGTTTTTGTTTGTTGCGGTTGCACCTGATTCAAGAGCCGAATGGCTCACAGGGCTATACCTAGTAAATTAACTGAACTGAACTTGTTACTCTGCTGTTCCTGTGAAAGCAGTGCTCCCTCTCGTGCCCGGTGGTTATGTTGACCTGCGACCTCCTTTCTTCCATCCACTGCCTGAGCTGGCGGGAGGGGTGCGGGCTCTCCAACTGGCCCTGGGGCGCGAGCATGTGCTCCTTCTCACAGATGATGGAACCATTTGGGGTTGGGGCCCCGGCAGGTAAGAACAGAACAGGTCTAGGTGGCCGCAAGTGATTTATATACATTTTTAGCAGCATCAGTAGACAATAGCATTCGGATATGTAAGGCAAGACATCATTAACTGGTACTGTGGACATATAAACACGTCATCTGGTCCAACCCATGTGAGACTAGGCTCTAAGGAAAGCTGT
>CM025659.2:998441-1018311 GCA_014621495.2 Entosphenus tridentatus
GGCTCTAAGGAAAGCTGTCTTGGGTGTGGACCAATCAACTTCAAGGATAGTGCATACATTATCAGAGTTATGTTTTTGTTTGCATTATGACTGCAGGTATTGTGGTCTATGCAAACATGATTTCTTGTAAAAAAAGGTGTCAGTTTTGTTGCCAGATAGAAGGGTAAAAAAACAATTATATTTTTTACTGGCAAATGAGGTTCCAATGACGTCTACATTAATTTAAGTTGGAAAGATTTCTGTAAAGTGAAACTCAAATATGTTTGAGACGCTACCCTTCCGTTGCACATATTAAACATGTTCGTGCACAATAGATAGTGACACTATATTACTCATCAATGTTTCATTGGAGTGGGTAGGAACACAAATGAAGCTTATGGGAATGGAAGGGAAAAATATTTATAAGTTTACTAGCTTTACGACCCAGCTTCGCCCAGGACTTGGATTCACCACGCCCGGCCGCCTTTGTCCCCCCAATGGCGATGTTCACACACCACACCAGTTACTCGTTTGAGGCTGAGTCGATCTAGGGGAGGCCCAGGACCGGTTCAAATAATCGTCACCGGTGGTGGCCGTGAGCGGGAATCGAACTCGGGTTGCCAGGTTCGTAGCGCAGCGCGCTAAGCACTACGCATGAGCGGGTGGCATGACAGATGTGACGTCACAGCTCACTTGCCGTGCAAAATATATGCATTATTGCGCCCCCCCCCAAAAAAAAATACAAAAGTGTATTTTTATAATTTATGCATGGTGTACAGTCTGGAAAGTACCCACATGGCATATTTGAAGTTTGTCGCACATCGGGAAGTACACTGAACATTTTGAACAGACACACATAATCACAAATTTCCCTTTCATATATATAGATAAGCTTACAAGACAGAATGAAATGAGAAGCCGATTGGATGGAATTTAAGCTTGAACTGAAAGTATGCCCTCGAAAGAATTTGCAGCAGTAACTCACATTTCTTATTTACACGTGTGTTATTGGTTCTGTGGGTCATGAGTTAAGCCTGTTATATTGAACTATGACTGTCCAATATAGAACTATTATATCTGCATCCAGGCTGCTCTCTGTTCAGGATATGATACATTGGACAGTGATTAATGTTAGGTACTAAATTGAGTATTCAATTAAAAGGATAATTTTTTTCTAGAGGGTTCACCTGATCCCTGCAGCCCCTAGGAGTCGCTACATTCACGCAATTTAAAAGAGAGAATTGATTCTTAAATCGAATTATGAAGCTGAATCGCGACGATTCATCAAATCATCGCCAGGGGGCGTTTTCGTTGCTCCCCGAGTAGCATACATTTTACTGCTGGTGGTGACGTGCACATTGCCTTGCATGGAAGCAATCCTTTTGTTAACAATCATTTAAAATAAAGTGATGCAACATTGCCCACGTTAAATAATAATTAAATGTGGGTCAACCATAGAGGACATTGGGGACCACAGGAGGAGAGAGGGACGCACATTGGCATGGCAAGAGAAACATGGAATTGGACTAAGGTGGCAAACAGAAATGCATACACACGAAAGAGAAAATAATTATATAAGTGAATAAAGGTATCGTAATGAACTAAATAATGTTTATACGTACCATTTTGGAAAGGTTTATTTTTCAGTATTCTCATTCTTGTGAGGTGCAGTGCTTCATGTGGCCTACTGTGTTCTGTTGTGGTTTCTATAGACTTTGTTCCTAAAGGGTGCGCGTAAATATTCTGTGTTTGGCATTTACGAGGTTTCTCCATTCATACGCCTATAATGTGTTATAAATCACGAATTCTCTCTGTTAAATATAAGGAAACTAATCAATTGGGTACAATGACTTGGCTGATATTGGTTCCTCTTTAAGTTTATATTTTATAAGTGAAATTGAGCATTTAATCCATTTAAAAATTGAAAAGTTGCAACCCCCCAAAATGTATTTACTACGTTTTGTTATTGCTTGTTAAACTATGTTAAGGGCCTTGAGCCAATGCGTTTTATAAATATACAGTTGTTAAACTCTACTTTGCGCACCCATCAAGTTTAAATAATACGAGTGGATGTGGCCAAGTGGTTTCAGAGGTCAGAGCACAGAGCTGGCATAGTTGGGATTCCGGGCTTGATTTTGGGCAATTATCACAAACTAGAAATGAACAGTGAGATGATGGTGTGTTGTCCAACTTAGGCATGGACAGCAAGGACATGGTACAACAGAGGCCGAGGCGGCTCCCCGGCCCGTCGAGGGACTGCAGGGCCTTCCCATGGTGGGCGTAGCGGCAGGGGGGTGGCACTCGGTGGCCCTCAGCAGTGAGTCATCATCTTGCTATATCTGATATATTTAATATTTTCACTGCTTGTCTTGCGTGTACATATTAGCTGTGCGCTGGGGAGGGTTAAAGAGATTCCTGAGTTATTGTTTGAAATTCCACGTTCCCCAGGTCTGTTATTTTATAGGATGACCACTGTTGAGTCCCACTAAGTGGTACGAATGTTATTGACTGAAGGGATAACTTGTGCTGTCTTCTTCATTTCTCATGACTCCCCATCACTCTCCGCTACCTCATGCTGTTCTTCATTGTCACCTGATGTCGTTCTATTTTCTTATGCGTCCTTTTATCCTGTCTCCTCTCATCCATCTCTTGTTACTGCCTTTCTCCTGAAAATTAAATGATACCATGGCAATTTGGCAACTGACACTGAAAATGTATCTTAAAAAAACTATAGCTGAAATTATGATTCTTAATTGAGTTGAGGGTTGGGCCTTCTGACCTAAGGTTATGTGTCCTAACCCAAAAGTAAATTATGAAACAATAGATCACATGAGGGGGGATAGGGAGGAGGTGAATCGATATTTACCTATCCTTATCTCCATCACGTGTTCACAGGATAGATGAGACATAAGCACTGTCTTAATTGTATGTCACAGTTTGATAGATCCACATGAGACCAGTGGCCCTTGGGAACTACAGGACTCAAGATACTGAACCATGGCAGCACCCATTTGAACATCATATTATGATTGGTTCACGAATCCTTGGAGAACTCTGACTACTGGGAAGGTTTTCAGAGCCGCAGTCCCACGAAAATCATGGGAATACCTAAGCAGATTATATGAGGCATTTTGTTGGATTAATACATTTGTTTTTCACAATGATTGCTATCAGTGTTAAAACTGTAGTAGAAATGTAATCTTTGGGTTGCTCTTCATTTTAACACCTGACATATGCCCAAGTAACACTGATGTCCCATGGTCATAGAGAAACTTAAATTGTGAAATGGTTTTGTCTACAGTCCCATTCTCACGAACAAGTGTATTTGTTGAGTGCTTCCGTTGAGACTGTTCTCTTGCGGTGCAATGTGCAGGGGGTGGGGATGTTTACACTTGGGGCTGGAATGAAGCTGGACAGCTGGGCCTGCCATCAAAACGTGGTCTCGGTGAGGAGAGTAACTCTCCAAAACGATGCAATCTCCATGGTAAGTGAGAAGCATATAACTGTGTGCAGTGTTTAGCACAGATTTCAGTGTCTTCATGCCTTTTGGTCCTACTTATTCTTATGTATCACCAGCTTTACTACCCGGCTTCGCCCGGGACTTGGATTCTTGTCTTGGATTAATAGACGGCCTACGCCGAGGGTGCGGGGGGGGGGGATGCGTGACATCAGCAGGCACACTGCGTAACGCTGCCGCATGTGGGTGACATCACAGATGTGACATCACCGCTCACTTGCCGTGCAAATAAAATACAAAAGTCTATTTTTATACTTTTTGCATTGTGTACAGTCTGGAAGCTACCCACATGCCAAATTTCAAGTTTGTTGCATGTTGGGGAAGTATGCTAAACATTTTGAACAGACACACATTCACAAATTTCCCTTTTATATATAGATTAATTTTATATCGTCTTCCTCTGTTGCAGTAATCCCATTGTCACCCAACCCTGATTTCTCAGCTGGTGGAGACAAAACTCACTTTCACAGCCAACGGTACCTGCGTAAGCTGCACCGATTTTGTTAATGCAGGTGACACCTGAGCGGGCATGAATAAATGTATCAGAGCTCATGTCATGGTATTATGAATAATGATTGGTAAGACACTTAGCAGTATCTCCTCCAGTCCCACTATCTGGATGCAATTGGCCAAGTGGAGGATTAGCTTGTTTTGGTAAAGCTATGATTACCAAGGCCCTACTTCCCTGTTGTAGTAGCTTTTCTCCCACTGCAGACTCCGCTGCCTTAAGTAATTGTAATACAGAAGGCGCCTCAGCCATACACCAGAGATCCTTTTGACACTGCATGCATATGGCTTCCACTTACGATGTTGCCCATCTCACATGATTAGGATAGGGAGTTGGAATTAAGAATACATTCATCATAATGAACAGTATGTATGCTGCACTTCTTTCGCACCGTACGTAACTAACCATAATAATTGAAGTATCTCTGACCTTGCCGCCCATCCATTTAGAGCAGTTTGGTTATGTTGGCAGATGCGCATATAATTTTTCATTTTAATCAATAACCTTAATAGCCAAATGAGATACCACTGAGACGAGTCTCTTTTGGAAAAGAGACTTAGAAAATTGACTTAGAGACCTGTGTAGCTGATACAGCCCACTTAAAGTTGCGGTCAAAAGAGGCAAAATCTAGGACATTTTTGAGTTCTGAATGGAACATGACATATATTTATGCTGTTTAATGGTGGATTAGTGATTTATGTGAAATACCCTCCACTTAAAATGAATGTATACGCACTCTTTAAAATGTTCATGACACTGGACAATTGTTTTCGAAACAGTAATAGATTATAGTCATTTGATTATTTGTAACATGGTTGACAACCTGAAAATGATATCACACTGCTCAGATTTCAAGCGATTTCCCTATAGAAAATGAATGGATTATATAACATGTAGGCTTTCATAAACAATATTATTCATAAAAAAAAAATTGGGGTTAGATCGCGGAAATATAAATGTGTCGTGAACCCACCACCGCGCCACATAGCTAATTGGTAAGGTTTGTCATGTAAACAAAACGTGCAATGAGTTACTACTTCAGCACCATTCTGATAGCTATAGGCTCAGTGCTGCTTGGAAGCATGTTATTAAGTAATACACTATTTTATTACATGCCTATTCACATTATCACATGCTTATTAGCTGTGACTAATCCAACCAGGAATATATACTGGATTTTCTCAGATTAACATGACCCATTGTAACTTATATGACTACATTAACCCCCCTCTGGTCTTCACACCTAATGGGCTCACAGTGGTGACATCAACTTTACTCTATTTAAAACCGAAACAGGAAGACTTCTTCACAGTTCTCGCTAATCACTTGATGTAGCTGGTTTTGTCATCGCCAATGAGATGTTATACTCAAATTGTATTTGTTATGGGTTTACTCTCCAATATACCGGTGTACTAAAGTACGTGACAAACCTTACTAATTGGCAGTCGGGTGGTGGTGGGTTAACGACACATATTTACAAGATTTACCGCAATTTTTTTTGCTTCTGAACAACTGGAAGATTCATATGCTTATTGACAGGTGCCACCTTTTAAAATTATTGGTGGAGCAATATTGCTCGACTTGGTGGTGATATAATTTTTTATTTGTTGCCTTTGCTCTAGCAATGTGGAAGAGTAATTTGTGGAAGGTACAGGAGGTTTATGTGGTCTACATTTTGTGATTAATTTGTTTTCGACAAGGGCGGGAGAATGATTGTTCACTGGTGCCACCGTCGGATGCAAACAAACAACAACATGGGTGCAGAGCGGATGAAGAACGAGAGCCACAGGACGCCTCTCATGGAGAAAAGGGAGAATCACAGAAGACGGGAACACAGTACATCTCAATACAAGCCTTCCCTGCACTGCTGGACTTTCCCGGCGATGATGAGATTTCGGCCGTCGCCGCTGGATCCAGGCACACAGTCGCCCTCACGAGTAATTTTCATCTCAACTTCATGTGTCAATTAGTTGTCAGTTTCCTTTACATAAGTTCTGTTTTCAGAACTAAAGCTTGTTTGCAGCTTATTTGTGAATCTAAATATGAAAAATATCAAACAAATCCGTGTAGGATTTTAATGTTTTGTCCATTTTTAATATTTTAGTAAATCTTAATAATTTTTTATATATGGTTCACCTTTTTGGTAGAGCAATCATGCGGTGATTGGTGCACCTCTTAACTGGCGACATATGTATATTTCCTGATCGGCTGTTGCAAGTAATACCTGACATGGCCCTGGCCCCCAATATGTCACAAACTGACCAATGTGGTGAATTTTATTCAAACAACATCCATGCGCAAAACATAGTGTGAGAAGACCTTTGCTATACTTAAAGCATGTTTATTAGAAGAAGATGAAGAGAGATGCAGAGACAGAGAAGTAAAAAGTACAGAATTATTATTCTGGTTCATATGAAATTCATATAATATTTGGCTATATAGTGAAAGTGGTGTGTGCACAGCTAGGTATTACAACACTTTCCCTATTTCCTTTTTTAATATTATTTAGAAATGTACAGTACTCTTCTGAAGTCATTCACAAGTTAGGTATGCTGTATTGACACCTTATGATATTGGACCAAAATGAAAGTTACCATGTGTTATGTTAATAGTGAGGGATGCTGCCGTGGTATAATTGTTAGAACATGGACTTGCAATACACAGGTCTCATGATTGATCTCCCAGCACGGTAGTTGAAACAATAGCCAGATTTCTTAAGCCCCCCCCCCCCACTGTCCACCCAGCAGCACGAGCTGCGGGGTACACGCAGCTGTGGGTGCACGCCAGCTGTGGGTAGTCGCCAGCTGTGGGTACATCACAAAAGATCTTCAGGGCATGTGTATTGGGGTAAAGTGTGAGTACTCCCAATCTTTTCCAAGACATCTGGCCAGCATGGAAGCCAAAACATACTAGTGGAGGCCCTAGCAGTGGCATGAACAAGTAATTGCAGTATTATTACCTGTGTAAATATGGGAATTCAAGAAGAGTGCATAACGGCCATTAATTTCAAGATAGCTGATCGTAACGTGAATTTCAAATTACTCGGTGTTAACTTCTACTTTGTTTATTTTGGTTGCAGAGTGTGGCAAGCTCTACACATGGGGATGGGGTAAGTGATTGTGTGTACTTGCTTACATGTGCACAGTACTGCTTTGAAATCCATGTCATCCAGATTGTGCTACTATCAATTGTATATTTGCAACAGCTTCCTACCTGCGTTGCATGTCATGGGACAACATAGGAAAGGTATTCTTTTAGCTGTGATCTTAATTACAATTATATTTATCATCTTATTGGATGTGTGTAATAAAGCCACTGTGATCTGTTATACGTGTTCGTATTCTCGTACCCTTGATCCTTAGAATTATTTGATGGTACACGGTGATTTCCTCCTGCACATATGTGTACAAACTGATCAGCATAAATAAAATTTCCTGTCTACCTCATACTCAGCTTGCATAGAGAAAACATCAGCTTAGTTGTACAGTGCATAAACAAATGAGTGGACAGCCCTGCTGAAAATGAGCTGTCAAAGTTCTCACTGCTAAAAACAGCCCTCACATTGGAAATGAGTATTTACAACGACCGTGTTAGAAATAACTACTTTATTGTCTGTATGTGATGTTTTGGATGCCCCACTGTGTAAACTTAAATACATCTCATTGTGGTATATAATGCAATATAAATTGGCTTGCCCTTGCCTCTGGAATAAAAAGATTGACAACATTCAGACTCATTGGGAAGTGATATTTGGACAGATCTGTCTGGGAGGCTGATATATTGTGCCTTCTGAAAGAGAGCAATATTGAAATTTAATTACACGGAAATTCCTCGCTAAACGCATTTTTTCACAATGTGTTTTCACTATCATACGGTTCCTCTATTGGGAAGCACTTTTTGAATGACAACGCACGTGCCGTTATCATGCGGTTTATGAGCAGTCAGCGACGAACTGTTTTGTTGGTCTGGGCAGCTCAGCTTTATGGGAATTCCGGGTCTACGCGTGGAGTAATACAGTACGCAGCGTACCCTCATCTCAGTTCTTCATTCCATCATGGGATGACTGCAGGGTGATTTTAAAGTGCAAATGTGCATTGGATTTATTTATACCCTGCAATGTAAATATATCAATTCCTCGCTTAACATATTTTCGCTTAACGTGGCACTTTTCAGGTACGCATCTACAGCGTAAAAAATATGCACGCCAGATTATGTTGAAGATAGGAATAACTAAATACCTCTGCTATAGGTAGCAAACTAGTTCACAAATGGGATAAGTAAGATACCTCAGACCAAATCTTGGTCTGTAATAAATCTTTGTTTCACATAGTTGGGATTTTAGCAAAAATTTTTTTAAACGTAATAGGAACAGTTATTTTTAAAAAATTCACGAGTGCGTAACTACACACTGATGCAGCTTCTCGCTCTCCCAATCAAGAAAGAGGCCATTAGCTATGTTCACCCTTTCAAGCACTAACCAAGCTCAAGGCTGCTTATTCCTTGATCTGACGAGATCACATACATTCTAGCTGTTATGGACATTCTTGGCAGCATTGGGCAGTGCTATAAAATCCAATCTTGTACTTCCATGTTCCCTCACCATACCCATCACACTGATTAGCGTGAGAAGTATGCAAAATAATCCTCATGACATGCATGGAATTGAACGACCTCCATCCCACAGTGGATTGACACGTACATATATTGTAAAATGGTATTCTAAGTTGTCTGCAAAGCACATTTTGTCTTTTTTAAGTTCTCCGCTAACCACCTATGGAAGTAATTTATGCCAAAGAGAATTTGCTTTAAACATATTACAAATGTAGAATGTGTTTAAGTCGTACATCCACAGCGAACACCAAATGTGTGGCAATTCTTTAGGCATAATAACCGACACGCTTTGGTTGTTGTTTCACCTTTCAGGGGAGCATGGCCAGCTGGGCCATGGCTCCCGCAGGAGTTGGGACGAGCCACAGCACGTGGAATTCTTCTGCCAGCACAGCCTCGAGGTGGTGGCAGTGCGCTGCGGTGACTGGAGCACCTTTGCAATGGCACGGCCTATGCCCAGCAATAAATAAAGTAAATGTTTCCTATTTTTAGGGCTTGAAAGTGTCTTTGGAATAACCTGCTATAATCACTCAAATGTCTGTCCGTCCCACGTGTGACGTCACTCCACATGAGGCCCACCCCCCTGTGTGACGTCACTCCACATGAGACCCACCCCCCCTTATTAATATTCATGAGTGGGTGGATTTTTACACGAATGCAGAAGGTCGAGCCGAATTAAATGTATTACGCAAAGTTGCTTCAAATATGACGTTTCTTTATAGAAAGTGACGGTAAAAAATGAATCGATGCAGTACGGTGCTACATCCGTGCGTGATGTCACTGCAAAAGAGACCCCCCCCCCTCAATCATATGCCCACGTGGAAATTTACACGAACGCACAAGAAGGTTGCGCACTCCACATGACGCACCCCTCCCCTCAATAATCATCAGCGGGCAACGTCACTACACATTCCGCATCTCTCCACAATAACCATGAGTGGGTGACGTCACTCCACATGCCGCACCCCTCTCAAATAACCATTAGTGGGTGACGTCACTCCACATGGGGCTACCCCCCCCCCTCAATAATCATGAGCTGAACAATTTTTCTATTGAATATTTCAGATTTACTGCAATATGCACCCGTCTTTGGATGGGCAAAAAAGCTCGTCTTTTATATTCGATATGGTGTCTTGTCAATTCTAGCAATGTTGAAGAAAGCATGGCCCTTTATTTAAGGCCCTTGATTGGTACAATTGGCAAAATGTGTTTATGTAATGAAATTTGAAACTTAATATATAGAAATGGGGGCATCAATGATAACTTAGGTTTAAGGCCATAGCTTACACTGCATCAAAATATATTTCACCATGTGTAAATCAGCTTTGCCCACCAGATTTACTTATGGCAAAAATAAGTGGGCGCCACACCAAGTCACCAGGTCAGATGTCAAACCTATAGTCAGACGAGCAAAAGTGTGGATTTACACTGCAAAAATACAATGAAGGCCTGTAATCCAGCACTGCGGAGACAGGTTTGTGGATCGTCTATGTGTGAGATTCCCAAAGATGCTTGGCTGTGCATTGAGCAGGACTTGACAGGACAATAAACGGCTTCATAAACCCATTTGTGCCTCGTATGTGTGGGTTTTCTCTGGGTACTTGATTTTTATACCATATGCAAAATACTTATGAAAATGGAGTAAAAAAATCCCAATATTGCACAGTCGAAAACAATTGTCAAGACTCGGCTTTCCATACTCAACTGCCTTCTTAGGCTAGTGTGTGCATAGCTGATTGCAAGCTATCCCAATAAATACCAGTAATTTTATATTTATAGAGTGCCTTAGCCCAAGGTATTAGAGCAGCCTATTAAGCTGGCTATTCAAGTCCCCGCTTCGTATGTGTGCCACAGAGGGTTTGTTTGCTCTGTTGAATACATGTAGGGCAACTTGGGACAAAGCAGCCTTTTTAACCAATGAGGATTTTCAGTGTACAGTACTGAGATCGTACTCATCCCAAGTGTGAAACTCCCAAAGTACCTTGCATTACATCTCAACCTAAATAGGCACACTGAGGCCAAGTGTTTAGAGAAACAGGGTGGACGGTCATATATATAGCTCAGTCTGCAATATGACACATTTCGTTATATGCATGTGGACAGATGAACGTGGATTAACATTCTTCTAAAGCTTCGGTGGTGAGGAAGGGTGAGGGTGGGGAATATATATTTTGGGGAAAGGGAATATTGAAGATGTGGTTTGAGGCTGAGAATCGTCAATCCGTGTATGCATGCACACATGCAAATGTTATGAACTGAATGCCACTGGTGGTTGTCTGGGGTTTGGTTGGGAAAAGCTCCTCAAGGCATGGGTAGCAGTGAGGCAAGGTGACAGGCCATCCCTGGTGATGTAAACCATATAAACGCTCCTCATGGATCCTATGAAGCTGTTGGGGTTATCCAAGTCACGTTAGAGAGATACATTTTATGCCATATCCAAGGTGTGCTTGGCCACCGCGTAGTGTGCAGCAGAGTGGAGTGGCACATTCCGCATTACACGGGCCTGGCGCTGTCCCTCCGTCTGACCAAGGTATTCCACACTGCAGACCTTGCACATGAGATTGAAGACCATGTGGCAACACTGAAGCAGATCCATCGATTGAGATATCCCCCTCAGCTGGAGAGTGAGTGGATGCTAGCTGGTGCTCAATGTAGCAGGTGCTAAATGCACTTGGGAGAGACTAGGGAAATATGAGATTATACAGAACCCTTGGTCCCTGGGTTTTGCATATTATTCCTGTGTACAAGTACCTGGTCGGTTTGTGCTTGTGTAGTGAGTCCAACTGAGTCGCAGACGTTATCTTAGGAGCAACACTATTCAATAAATCAACATAACATAACACAACTTACACTTGGGTGTTGAATGCTCATCTAGCAACGCTACGGCAGAACTAGACACGGTTCGCTATCCCGGCCCGGACCACAAGCTGGATCCCGGACCGCGTGGCGAGAGGCTCCTTTTACCCGACGTGGATCTTGATCACCAGCAACACGAAAAACTCCGAGCCCCTCACGGGGCCCCGTTAGATCGGCCTGGGCTGGGGTTGGTTCCGCCTCTCGCACCGCCCACCTAGATCTCTCGAGCTCTTTCCCGAAGGCTCCACAAGAGCTCTTTTAGACCACGTGACCGCCCAGTGGCCCCCGTCCACCGGTGGCTCCCCTCCAATATCATCCGGTCACGTGTCGGCAGGTCAACCAGCGTACCCCAACGTAACCCTGGCTGGCTGACTCTTTTGCTTCCTCACCGGAGCCCGCACCGCACACTGTACGTGGTGCCTCTCTAGGGCTGGTGGTACTACGCCCAGTAAGCGGGCTACACGTAATGCCAACACATCCGCCTTGGCTTCGTAAGCTCGACACCACACAGTGACAATCACAGTCATGCAGGGTTATCATCTATTAATTCTCTTTAAGAGGGTCCTATCAAGTAGTAGGGGCGATTATTGCAATGTATATTCCAAATATACATTCCAAATTAGTAATTTGCAGATATTTTTTTTTATTTGGCAATTATGGACTATATGTCAGCACACAATGGCCTACTCTTACGAATTATGTCATGGGATCGCTAACATTCACTGTGAAGCAGATGGCACAAATCCTTACAGTTAATACACCCGCAGTATTAATTAAGGTTACCACTGGATACGTACTGTGAACCTCTGCAACCAGTGGGTCATTTCACCGGCCTATTCTGCTGAGCACACAGTTATATTGGAGGGTCTCTGATTGTCTTTCAACATGACATCGTACAAAATATATTAAAACACTGATTTAATTTTTCTCTTACCCAACAAAAAAAACAAACATTGACATTTCATTTTCTCTGACCTAATTTGAACCGCAAAATTGTTTAGTTAGAGCGTACGCTGGAGACATTCGGAAATATTTATATTGAGTGGCTAATACAAGTTATCCAAACATGACTCGAGAGTGCGATGTTTTGCAGGTTTCCAAGTAGACTGTGGTAAAACATGAATAGACCATAACATGTTTTTTTTGTTATTTTCTAGCAGCATTTTATGTCTTGATATATTGGGGAAAGTATATTTGTTATCAATGCCCATCAGTTTAAAAAAATACTAATATGCATTGTTCAAATTTTATTCAAACGGATGTGAATATACACTATGCATTATGGATTGTTGTCTGCTGGACATTGATGAAGAAATAGCGATGCCATGTACAAATAAAAAGCACGAATTGTTTAAATTTACATTTTTTTATTTTGATATACTACCGACTGTTCCAACAAAGCACAATTTGCAGACTGCAAGAATGGCACGCAGCATAAGACAATCACATTAACGACATGCTCAATATTAATTAAACTAGATTACTTAAACTTTGCACCGGAAAAGCAGTTATTAATAGAATACGCTTATACATTGAACTTGAATGGCCCATTGTGAGATTATCCTTTCATATGCGTTGGCATCTTGTCAACCAAGTGCCTCTGTGCCCATGTACGTTACAAATGTATCAATATACTATCAACCCTTATTCAATAAATATTCATTTTATGTGCCAATATCTCATTTAATAAAATAGGCATCGGTGCAAATTATAACAGAACGGGAACTGTACAGGGGGCATGGAGCAACAGGAATGAATAAAGAAACCCGTCAAAACCACAGCAATATAAAGTGCAACCAAGCACAACAAATAGCATAAGAAATGTAAGTAATAAGCACCTATTAAGGCCAGAAAGTAAAGAAACCTTATTTTAGATTTCATGGGAAGGCAAGTCTAAATAGATGTGTCTTGCACAGACCACGGAATTGAGAGACGTCCGGTCGCAGGGTGTTACAGATTTTTTTGGGGCGGCGCTCTAGAAGGCTCGTGCCCTTAGCGCCGGGTGAAAAAGCCTGGGCTTGTCTTGCTGTTCCCGTGGGTGTGTATGTGCCTGAGGATTGGAGGAAGATGCAGTTTTGTAGGTCGGGGCGAAGCCATGCATTGCTTTGTTGGTTAGGATTGCAACCTTCAATTTGATGTTGAAGCGGGCCAGTAGCCAGTGCAAGCCATGGAGGGTAGGCGTAACGTTTTAAAAATGCCTAACTCGCCGGATCATCTGAGCATCTGCATTCTGCACTAACTGGGGCCTCTGCACAAAATCCAGTGGTATATCTGTGTGTAGTGGGCGTTCCCATAATCCAGACATGTTAAGACAAAGCCATGAACTAATGATTCCAGGTCTGGGGCAGAGATGAGCGGCACAATCCTCGGAGTGTTTGGAGGTGGTAGAAACCTGCTCTGACCGTAGCTGCGACCTGTGAGTGCATATTCAAGCTCTGATGGAACAGCACACCGAGGTTATGTACTTCGGACACAGGGATAGTGCGAGCTCCGTTAATCAGTGGAGGATTTACCTGGCCCTGCCACTCTCTCAAACGCCACTCTGAGCTGACAATCATGTACTCTGTCTTGCCCGAGTTTAGTTTCAGTCAGTTTTGCTCGATCCAAACAGCGACTTCAAATAAGCATTCTGATGGGGTAGAGATCACAGCATCTGCATCTGACATGTCACAACGATGGACCCAACAGCAGTCGCAACAATATGGCACAGTTTTCAGTTCTGTATTTCGGAATTGATGTTCAGTAAGGCACGTCCCATAAAGCCTCCATTCTGCCTTACACATTCTCAGTAAGGCAACGCTACTTTGGTTAAGCCCTTGCAATGGAAACTCTCTTAATCGCTGTTTTTTTCTGGGTAGAGTACCATCTTGGTCACTTTACGAAGGATCTTGGCTCTCGCCTCTCGTAACCTGACAGTTCTCACCTGGTCAAACAAAAGAAACTTGACTTTCAGCTCGAGATGGCTGCCACCGCTTTCTATCCACGCTCTTTTGTAAATCATCACTCTTGAGATCAGTTTAACAGTTCTTGAGATCAGTTCTTGAGATCACTCGCCTGAGATAGCTCAGTGAGGCTTGACTCACAACTGTGAGGCCTTCTTCATCCAACAGTGGATAGGCAACAGCTGATATGTTTAGTGTGAGGAATGTGAGTACATGTGTAGTGGATTAACGCGCGCCAAGGGGTGAAATTGTAAACATGTGTGGGTTATGGACAGTTGGGTCGTATCAGGACAAGCAGGTGTTGCTGGGGGACAACGGCCGGAGAGAGACAGCTCGTTATGTAATTATGGGATGCAGGGCTGGGATTGGCTGGTTGTTGTTGTCAGGGACAAGGTGGCGCCAGTAAGTCTGGGGATGGGAGCAGGTGGCGGCGGGGGGCCAGGGGCGCGGGGCGTGGGGGGGACGCCGGTTAATTAATTGGAAATTAATGAGGACGGGGATAAATACGGGAGCGTGAGAGTGAGTTGGGGAGTTGTGCTGGGAGCTGGACGGAGACGGTCGGAGCAGAAAAATAAGAATAGATTAGCAGTAGAGACGGAGAAGATATGAGAGATAGAAAAGGGTTTCAGTGGAGCAGGAGAAGAAGAAGAGATGAGAGAAAGGATAGGCTAGCAGTGGAACGGGAACAGAGAGAGAGACAGTTGGAGTGAGACGGAGGAGCCGAGAGAGAGCGACAGTTGGAGTGGGACAGAGACGAGAGAGAGAGAGAGACAGTCGGAGTGAGACGGAGAAGCCGAGAGAGAGCGACAGTTGGAGTGAGACGGAGACGAGAGGGAGAGACAGTCGGAGTGAGATGGAGAAGCCGTGGGAGAGTGAGACGATTGAAGCCGAGACGGGCGAAGCAGAGAGGAGAGCCGGGGGAGAAAGAGGCGGAGACAGAGGGAGGGAACAGAGCGAGCGAGGCCAGCGGAGCGCGGCGAGCGAGCGTAGAACGCGCTGGAGTCTTGGTTGCGGAATGTGCTGAGTTTGATAAAATAAAGTGATGACGGAAAAAGAAGTTGCCCACGTAAAGTTCAGCACTACACATGTGTTACATATGCATCTGTGTTTACAGCATACATTTATTTAACCTGTTATGTTATATAAAAAACGCATGTATACAAGTTGAATGGACGATTTTCCACATGTACTTTGCCATGTATGTTACTCTTGATTTGAAGCTTTCATGACTGCAGGAATCCATACTCGTTGGTTCTTTCGTTAAAGTCACGTAGGTAGAAAAATAATAGATCACGACGTTTCGATCGCAACACAGGCAATCTTCATCAGGTGGGACAACCACAGCAAGAAAAAACAGCGGAAGTAGGCGAGAGATCTGTCGTGGCACGAGGTTATATAGGCTTCGGCAGTAGGGGGGGAGAGAGAAGGGGGAGGAAGGAAGCCGGGCGGAAAGTGGACCACCGCGGCAGCACTGGAAAGATCGGCTGCAGGGGGGGAGAGAGGAGGGGTGGGGGAGGCAGAGCAGAAAGGGGACTCCGCGCCAGTTTAGTTTCATTTCATTTATTTGGTATAGCCCTGTGAGCCATTCGGCTCTTGAATCGGGTCCAACCGTAACAAACAAAAAACAAAAACATGAACAAGAAAACATCTTAAAGTGACTATGTGACTATGCGCAAACAGAAAAATCCAGCAAAAAACTGCAAAGTCTTCCAGAAAAAAAGCACTATACACTAAAGCTGTGCAAAACTCCCATTGGGATGCAAGTCAAACAACAACAACCACAAGACAACTTAGATTAAAGCCTAACTCCGTACTACAACAAACAAACATGGCCAAACCAAAAAAACTTTTCGAAATCACCAAAATAAAGTCATTAAAGCAATGTAACAGTGATCATAGGAACTGTGACCGAAATTTCACAATAAACAACATAAATAACATGTACCACCAAACCCTGTAGCCATAGCTGGCTGCATGAGCACTCCACAACAGCAGGAGCATCAGTAGGAGTATCAATTTTTTTCAAATGCACCTTTAAAGATCAGCACACTAAATCAAAACACAAGATCATACGTTGCAGCGGTCATCCGGAATGAAAACATTTGATTTTAGGCCACTGAATAGCAGTGGCAGCTAGGGGTGTACAACTCCTCTAGAGAAGTTTTGAGTGAAGATCTTATAGGTAGTGATTCAAGTTGCAGTTTATTGGCAATTGCATTCCAGACCCTGGGGGCCTCAATAGCAAAGGCCCTTCCTCCAGTATTTGTACGGCAATAAGGAATGTGAAGCTGGTAAATGAGCGAAGACCTTAGGTCACATTTGTTCTACGAAACAGAGAGGAGATTCAGCAGGTAGTCTGCGGATTTTTTTGTAAGTACATCGTGAATGAATAAATTCTGGTGCACAAGCCGTCGAACATTAAGAGATGTTAAGTTTGACCCAATGTAGAGAGCACAGTGGTGAGTCCTATATGGGCAGTTCAATGCAAATCTTAAGGCCGAGTGATAAACTGAGTCAAGCTTCTTCAGTACGGTGCTTGGGGCTGATTTGTATACGATGTCACAGTAATCAGCAGCACCCGGGTCACTGGAGTAGAGATCGGATAAAGATGCACAGAGAGAGAGAGAGAAAGACACACAGAGAGTCGGAAATAACAGCTGACATAGGCAGGTAGGATGGAAACATCACAGTCAGTTAAGACTTTACCTGGTTAATAACGTCCTTCCAATGATTGCTCAGTTTGTATCCATCTTCTCGGTTGAAGTTGTGTCTGTGTTTATATATCTGGATGGCTTCATGAACAAATCTCTGATAATAGCCGGTGGGTTTGCAGAGTTCCTTCGTCTTGGAAAAGTCAATTTCGTGTGAGCCCACTGCGTTAAAACAATGATCAGAAACGGCAGAGGTATTGGTCCTACTATGTTTCAGATCTGCCTTGTGTTCGCGAACGCGGTCCGAGATATGTCGTTTCGTTTCCCCAATGTAACTGCTGCCACAGCCACAACTCAGTTTGTAGACACCCAGGTATTGCATATCAGGAATAACATCCTTTACAAATGTGATCAAATCACGGATTTTGTGTACTGTGTTGAAACGAACCTGGATCTTGTGTTTGTTTAAGATTTTGGAAATCTTTTTGATAACTCCTGCTATGTATGGCAAAGTGATGGTATTGGTTGGATCCTCAGATGGTTGTCACCCCATGGCTGGGGAAACAGCTTTGCTGATTTTGCGGCCAGAATATCCGTTCATCCTGAGGGCTTTGTGTACGTGCTCCAGCTCACTGGCTAGGTGATGCTGGTGTTTTGATGAGGGAATTATTCTGGGTTGGATGGTGGTGGGAGTCAAGCTTTAGGCATCCGTGTGGGTGGCTTTCCTGTAGACAGAGTGTCACAACGAGCCATCAGGTCTCTTCTCGATCAAAACATCCAAGAATGGTAGCTTGCAGTCACCCCTAAACACATCCCAGTGGATGATATCATTGCCCAGGTCTATGTCGCCCTAAAAGGCTTGGGACACATCCCAACAGACGTTGCTAGATCTGAAATCGCTGCTATCCTTAAAAATGCTAAGAAACCCATTAGCAACATCAGCAAGGACGGGCGTATTGAACTCTCTCAATTAAAAAACAGAGATGACATAGTCATCCTCTCAGCCGACAGGGGCAATACCACTGTCATCATGGATAAAACCACTTACAACAACAAAATTAAGGACCTTCTTAATGATTTCAGCTATACAAAAATCAACAGAGATCCCACCAATCGCCTAGCTACAAAAACCAACAATATCATCACTAATTCGACTTCTCTTATCGATTCGACCAAGCAGTGCTCTCTAAAACCTTCGGTTGCTAGACCACCCAGATTTTATGGCCTTCCAAAGATCCACAAAGAAGGGACCCCGCTCCGTCCTATCGTCTCCACTATTAACTCACCCACCTACAAACTGGCCCGATTTCTGTCTGGGACCCTGTTTCCTTTCATGGGCAAGACCACCTCAGCTGTACTTAATTAACTCAGCTCACTTGGTTTCTCTAATCAAGGACATCTCACTGTCTCCAGATGATTTACTTATCAGTTTCGATGTAGTCTCCCTGTTCACCAAGGTACCTGTACTTGATACCATTGCAATCATTGAAGACTTGGTCCAACAGGGACTGAATCCAGATGTACCAACTTTGGTAATGCACTGCCTTACCAACACTTTCTTCACCTGGAATGGCACATTCTACAAACAAAATGAGGGTACCCCAATGGGTTCTCCCTTATCGCCAGTGTTAGCAAATGTTTTCAGGAGAAATTTGAGACAGATGCCATCCAGACATCCACCCTACGTCCTTCCTTGTGGAAGAGATACGTAGATGACACGTTCATCATCTGGCCACATGGCCTGCCAGCACTGAACCAATTTCTCAACCACATCAATTCTATACACCCATCTATCAAATTCGTCATGTAAGTGGAAACATATGGCAAGCTACCATTCCTGGATGTTTTGATCGAGAAGAGACCTGATGGCTCGTTGGGAGACTCTGTCTACATGAAAGCCATCCACATGGATGCCTATCTAAAGCCTGACTCCCACCACCATCCAGCCCAGAAGAATTCTCTCATCAAAACACTACTGCATCTCCGACCAGCACCACCTAGCCAGTGAGTTGGAGCATGTTCACCAAGCCCTCAGGATGCACGGATATTCTGACCGCACAATCCGCAAAGTTGTCTCCCCAGCCATGGGGAGACAACCATCTGAGGATCCAACCAATACCATCATTTTGCCATACATAGCAGGGGTTACCAATTTTTTTCCAAAATCTTAAACAAACACAAGATCCAGGTTCGTTTCAACACAGTACACACAATCCATGATTGTGTGTACTGTGTGTCAATTTGTCAATTTGATCCCCATCTGTAAAGGATGTGATTCCTGATATGCAATACCCGGGTGTCTACAAACTGAGTTGTAGCTGTGGCAGCAGTTACATTGGAGAAACGAAACGACATGTCTCGGACCGCGTTCGCGAACACAAGGCAGATCTGAAACACGGTAGGTCCAATACCTCTGCCGTTGCTGATCATTGTTTTAACGAAGTGGGCTCACACGAAATTGACTTTTCCAAGACGAAGGTACTCTGCAAACCCACCGGCTATTATCAGAGATTTGTTCATGAAGCCATCCAGATATATAAACACAGACACAACTTCAACCGAGAAGATGGGTACAAACTGAGCAATCATTGGAAGGACGTTATTAACCAGGTAAAGTCTTAACCGACTGTGATGTTTCCATCCTACCTGCCAATGTCAGCTGTTATTTCCGACTCTCTGTGTGTCTTTCTCTCTCTCTCTCTCTGTGCATCTCTCTCCGATCTCTACTCCAGTGACCCGGGTGCTGCTGTGGGCTCCACTTTCTGCCCTGCCGGGGGGGGGGGGGGGGGGGGGGGGGGGGGGGGGGGGG